>VWZW01006865.1:318001-332851 GCA_013397115.1 Edolisoma coerulescens
GATGGAGGGGCGGGACGGGAGCGGGGCGGAGGGAGCGGCGCTGCGGGGTCCCGGGCGCCCTGGTGCGGCGACCCCCAACCCGCAGCCCCGCTCTGTCCCTCGCAGGGCTCTCTCTCCTGGCCGAGGAGCCGCTCGCCGCCGCACCTGTGGATTTCCTGCAGGAGCTGCCCAGCTGCCAGTCGGCGCGGAGGCGCCGCGGGGGCACCCAGGAGCGCCGGCCGGCCCTGCTGGGCACCGCCGGCAGCCGCGGGGCCGCGGCCCGGGCGCTGCGGCAGGACAGAGCCGAGCTGGCTGCGCGCCCTGCCAGAGAGCAGCCGCTGAGCATCGCGGAGAAGAGGGAGTTAAGGTTAATCTTCACGTTTTTCTTCCTTACTTTTTTTTAAAATTACTTTTTCCTAAACACAACCCAGGTGCGCTGGAAGGCTGAAGCAGAACTGTGTTTGGCTGTGTCTGTTTCACCCTGTTGCATGTGATTCTGACAAGAAGGTGCCCGAGTGCTCTTGGCTGGCACGAGGGAGTCGCTGACTGGGGGCAGAAGTAGGTTGAATTGGAAGAAATAAGTCAAAACTGGGAATTACCTGCAGCAAACAAACGCCTTTCTCACTGTTTTCCGTTTTGGGGTTTTGTCACGGTTTTTTTTTTTTTCTCAGGGTTTTGTGCTTTCAAGGGTCACTGTGAGTTATCTGCATGAACACCCCCCCGCTGCTATGCGAGTGCTGCTGCTCTTGAGTCTGCTCAGCTGCTCTTACACAATGCAGTGCGCTCTCTCTGCTGTGGCTCAGTACAGTTGATAGGAAGCTTCCCAGGACCTTTGCTTCTTTTTATCTTCTCCCCCCGCCTCATTCCTTTTTAAATGACTCTTTCCTGTGTGCTGTTCCTGCCCCGCTGGTGGTAACCCCCCGGAGGGAGGGATTGCAAAGACCTTGCTTTGCCCCGCCTGAATTTCTGTGCTTGTTGTCTCATGTCTCACTGCTGCGCTGAAAGCTGCTTTGAGGATAGAGGATACAGGATGTGGTTTTATACTGTCAGAGAACAGCTGTACCTTTAAATCAGGTACACTGTGGCTCTAGTTATGAACCAGGAGAGAGGTGGAAGTACAATTAATGTCTGCTACTCCACAGAGAACAAGAGTTACTCTATTGCAAGAGCAGTGGGAAACAGCCCGACCATGGAGTTTAACCCTATGGCTTGTGTACAAGAAATAGTAGAAGACCTAGGTCACAGCAAAGGAAAGGGCTCGATAGCTTGAATTTTTATGTGAAGTTGGATATCTAAAGTTCAGTCCTTCAAGAAAAAGGAACTGGAGGGAGGTGTGGAGTTGCAATGTCGCAGGTTTGTTTACACATGCTAGCACTGAGAGATTCTGGTGGGGCTTCTTGGCGCTTCTACAGATCAGTGATCTGCATTTGTGCAGCAGCTGCCAGCACAAAGTGCTTCGCATAAACGTCCTGAGAGCTGAACACTCAACTTCTGTAACTCAGAAGAATATGCAGCCCACGCTTCTATTTAAAATGCAAACTGAGCACGGGCCAGACAGTTCTGCAGAGTTTAAAACACTGCAAACTGCAGCCTGCAGTTTCCACAGAATGAAATCTCTTGAGAGGAGCTGTATTTACTCTCAAAGCTGAGGTCATCTGCTGCCTGTTTGATTGTTTGTATAGGTTTAATTTGGCTTCCTGCCAAATGCAGTTTTACCTTCAGCTGAGGAGGATGAAGAAACAGGCAACACAGAGCACACGTGACAGTGCATCACTTGGGCACATGGGTAGGGTTGAGTACAAAGTCTTTTAAAACTGAAACCTTGGTACCCCAGCACCGTGTCCTCATGGGTACTTACTGTAACTGCTCCCCTTCTTCGGCGGCGCCAGAGGCTGGAACAGAATTTGCTGCATGCCAGTCCATTTTCAAGCTATGTTTCTGGGAAGTTTTGTCTGGTTTTAAGGTTTCTTAAACGAGAAAATACAAACTCTGAGCCACTCAGAATTCTCCTTGATGCTGTTGCTGACCAGGCAGGAATTTTTTAAATGCAAATGTATTCCTATGGTATGAAAATCAGTAAGTGAGGAGTAGTCAAAAATTACAGACAGTGGCACATTCCCAGTGTTTGGTTGCAGCTTGTTATTATTAGAACAGTGCATCCCCAGAGGTGTTGGCAAAAAATACTTTCTCAAATTCATTGAATTGGCGCTTTCCAGCAAATTTTTCAAAAAACTATTGTTATCAATTGGATTTTTTTTTTTTCCTTCAAGAGGGGTAAGTGTTTTTCATGAGAGAACTTGCCCTATTTGAATTAAGCTTATGTTGCCATTACCAGTAGGACCAGATGGGGAGAGCTTGTGTGTGTTACTGTAGCTATCCCCCTGAAGGCTGCAGGCAAGCTCGATCCTGCTCCTCCCTGTTACATGGAGTGAAAAATTATTTCTCGTGCTCAGTAACTGTATTTCTGGATTCTTAGGGACTCTCAGCAGGCTGATACAGAACGTTTATCTAGATGGAAGAAGTGGAGAAGAACTAGCAGTAAATCATTGAAAAAAGCACTCAGTGAAGTCAAGGGCTTGTCGTCTTACCTGGTGCTTTGGCAACGTGATATTCACAGCATAGAAGGTATTTCTTGTCTGATGTCCATTTCTCCTCTGTAGAGTTGCTTCTGTTATTGGCAGTTTTACCTGTGTGAGCATAGTTTCAGATATAACTACATGTGCTTAAGAAGTTACTTTCTTCCCTTATTATTGCTGAATGTAAAATCTATTATATGGTAGAAGGAAATATATTGGAAAAAATTATTAAAACGTGCAACTTGCATTTCAGTTATATTGCTAAAAGTCTGTCGTACTTAAAACTAGCTTTAACAATGTTTCTTCAGTGCAGTGTAACTGAAATTATAATCTGCTCTCTCTGTATTTTCAATGGTTTTATCATCTTAATTATTGGCACATGTTTCTTTTATTCCCAGGGAAATTTGGTACTGGCATCCAGTCCTACTTCTCCTTCCTGCGTTTTCTGGTCCTGCTGAACTTTATAATTTTTATCCTCATGTTCAGTTTTGTTACTCTTCCCATCATCATTTCTAAAAATAGAATATTCAACAGTACCATTGCTTACATTGCTCCGAAGAACATAGGTAAGCATCTTCTCTACATACAGCTGTTGTAGGATTCCCCCTTTCCGTCAGCTTCTTCTACCAGAAAAAAGGAATGCCTTTTTATAAGAATGTGGCATGTTTGAGTTAACATGATCTTGCAGTTCAGTGGGCATTACCATCCGAGTGACTTTTCCTGCCTTTCTTTTGACAGAGGTTAACTGCACAATTTATGAACCTAGTGGTAATAAGGGACTTGTTTACTTCTATACTTACCTCCAAGATTTGTTCAGTGGCACTGTAAGTAATTAGACTTTTTTTTTTTAAATTTAGTTTCTGTGTCTCACATAGCATTTAAAATGTAAAAAAGTTTACTTGTGGAATGAAGCTTTGATAATTTTGAAAAATGGTGGGGCATGTGCATCACCGGGGTGCGTTATCTCTGAGAAGGGCAGTTTTCAAACTGACTTTTACTGAATGACCACAAGGCCTGGCTGGCCACGTGCTGCAGCCTGTGCCTCTCCTCCCCAGCTGCAACCCCGTATTATTCTGGAGCACATTGTCTATTGTGCTCTCTGTGTAGGGTCCCAGTGTCTGTGTCCTAGAGCTCTTTGATTGGAGAGGGGAGGGATTTTGGGCACACAGTGCCTGCATTACAGTTTGGTAGAGGCAATGGCAGTATTTAGAAGCTACAGACTCTTGTAGCTTGCTGGGGGCCCTAATTTTAAATTTACAAAATGATGGCTTAATGCCAGGTTGGATTTAATGGGGCAGATGTTGCTGCTGTTACAAATTCTATTTCAACTTCATTTTCACAGAGATTCCTTGAAGTGACAAGTTTGTTTTATGGCTATTACACAGTAGATGCTGTATGGATCAGTGCCATGAGGTACAACTTGCCTCTCGCATACCTGCTGGCTACATTTGCCTACCTTGCCTTAAGTTTCCTCTGGATAATAAAGAGGTAAAGATGTTGGTGTTTTTTATTCAGTTACCCATTGCACAGTTCACATTGTATTCCTGCTTGAAGGGAACATACTGTGTTCTAGAGCTGTTTTATGTGGGAATGGAGAATCTTTTGCCTGAGGATGCGGTGCCTTTGGTGTGCTTGTAAAAAAGAAAACAATTTGAAGTATCAGTTTTTCATGTGTATGCATACCTATAAGTAAAAGCCCTTCAACAATACAGAAATTGTTGGAGGATTTTCTTTGGGGGTTTTTGGTTGAATTCTATTTGTGCCATCTCAGTTTCCTTTGCTGCGTCTGGGTGAGGTGAGAAGGTGTGACTGTGGTGAATAGTCAGGCAGGTGGGAATAACCTGTATCAGTCAGGGTCAGCTGCTGCAGAATCTCACACTGAAAGTGTCCCAGAGACTCCCTGGTACAAAGCAAAGGTGGCAGTTTGCTCACAGAGGGGGTTGTTTAGTCTTCGATCAGCCAGGTTGCTTGTGTATGATTTTCTGTGCATAAAATACATCTTTTCATGGATTTTTCTTTAGGTCTGTGGAAGGCTTTATGCAGAACTTGGTGCAGGATGCGGATCCATTTCAGAGTTACTGCAACAAAGTCTTTGCAGGCTGGGACTTCTGCATTACAGATCCAAATGCAGCCCAGCTGAAACATCGCAGCTTGCAATATGAGCTCAAGGTGAGTAACTTCCATTTTTTGGTGATTATGGTTTCGTGCAGCTTAGATGGCTAAACAAAGAGAGGTATGTAATTTTGCAGATAAGGGAATAAGGTTAAGAAGGATTTAAGTAGCTTGTTTTGGGGTGCAGCCCACATCTTCTTGCATGCTTTCTAGGTAGCTGGAGTCGTGGTGCACCGTGAGAAGGATTGGCACGGAGGTTGTTGTCCCTTCCCCCATCCACTGGGGACCTAGGCCAGCCTGTTAGCTGCTTGTCTTATCTGCCTCTTCCTCATGCTCCAGTCCTGCTTCCTGTGTTAGCTTCTGCATAGTCCAACAGGAAAAGCTGTCCCAGCTGCAGGCAAAACCCTGCAGGGATCAGTTTGAGTGTTCTGGGTTTTAAGTGTGCAGTGCAGTAGGCAGTAGTTTGGGGAGGAATAAAATTCAGATGGTGCTCTTTGTACTGTTTGAGAGCACTGTTGCAGTAGGAAAATATGGAAAGATTTTCACTACCTGTCTTTGGCACACGTGCATATACAAAATCCTGATGCAGCTCTAGGTTTCCCAAATCATAAAGCTCTGAAAAGGGTCTGAAAGGCTCTTTTGGTAAGACAAGGACCTTGTTTTTGCTCTGTACACTGGAAGCAGAGATTTGTGTAGTGAAACAATTACCTTTGAGAAGATGCTTCCGCTTCAAACCACAAAGTAATAATTACAGATTTCATAAATTACAGTGATTTGCTTTCTGCTCTAGTGAAGTTCACAGCCATCCTTTTTCATCATAAAATCACCTTCACTTACCACACTTTTGCCTCCAGAATGCACATCTTAGAAGAAAAATTTGCCCCTTAATATTACTGTTTGATGGACATGAATCCTCAGAAAATACCCTCATATGGGGGTTACATGGGTTTGCCCAGGTTAAATTGCCTTCACAGAAGATACTGTATTTTCATATCAGTTAAGGTGAAAGACACCAAGTTTACATGACAAGCTGCTCGAGACTGTACTTCCTTTTAAGTGCCATCCCCCAATTTTCCTTCACAAAGAGTAGAAGGAATTTTGAGCCATAGTGGTGAGGGCTGGTTACTACCTGCAAAAGCAATGAGATGAGTGAGCTGGTTTACCCGTTTTAGAGTTCAGTATCAAGCTGAGATCACTCTCTCTCAACAAACGGGCAAACTGTCTGTCCTCAAGGAAATGTGTTACTGATACAGGTACACCTGCAGGCTCCAGAGCCCTCAGCTTGAGGAGGCTGAGCACACAGGGGCTTCCATTCCTGCATGGACCTGTTTTGTCAAAGAAAAGACACTCTCAGTTCTGTGTGCTTGGGCAGGCGCTGGAGTGACTCTCCTAGAACAGGCTTTGCACATCTCAGGGGTAGAAGACATGGTGTTAAGTGTTGTATGCTGCACCAAAAAACTGCATCTCTTTTTTCTTTTCTTTGTAGACGGACTTGCAGGAAGAAAAACTAAAGCAAAAAATAGCTGAGAGGACAATGAAAGAAAAGCTACGCATCTACTCTCTGAGGATATTTATAAATATAATTGTCCTTGCCATTTTATCAGGATGTTTTTACTCTATTTATAGAGTAACTGTCTTCTCCCAAGAAATCTCCAATGTGAGTATCAGAAATGACATTAGGACAGATTCGGTCAAGGCTGGTGATTACAGCAAGAGGAACTATTGTGAAAGAGTCAAGTATCTTAATATAGCACCTTTCATGCAGGGATCTGAAAATGCTTTCTACAGACTTACAGTTTCTTTTAGTAGATGAGAGCAGGAAAGATCAAGGACCACGTGCCAAAAAAACCTCCCCAGTAATGTCTCCCATTGTTGCAGAGGCTTCAGTGTTGAGTGCCTTGGAACTGACAAGAAGAGCAGCCCTCACTACTCTTCCCTCGTAACTGTGCTCACCTCGCTGTGATCTGCTGGGTCTGGGCAGTGAACTGGCTGGGAGAACTGACCTGGTTAAACTAAACTTCACCATGATCAGTTTCATGGGATCTGGTTCACTGTCAACTGCAAAAATGCACTGCAGGGGAAGGCAGAGTAAAGATCATGATCTGTCTTGTGGCTTGAGTTACCACTGTGTGGGGGAACAGGAAGGCTTTGAACACAGAGCAGTTTTCAGAAGCAAAGGTTCTTGCATCGCTAGCAGAAAGAGTCAGGTTGGGTGGGTTTTACCTCCGGCAGGACAAGCAGATGGGAAGAGTGGCTCAGAAGAACAAAGCAGACAAGCTTCTGGTTGTGACTGCTTCACAAAAGTAATTGACTTCTCTGTAGGACCCCAGGGTTTGATTAGTCTGGTAGGAATGGGGACCACAATTTTTCTCTCCCCTGTGTAAGTTGCTGATGTGCTGGACTTAGCTGTTCACAAGGCAAGTTGTGCTCATGGTGGACCTAACTCTGAACTTCTGTAAACTGCCAGGATTGCACAGACAGAAGCAGGAAATGGGGGCTGAATGAGTTTGTGTGTCAGAGGTATTGTTTGAGGGCAGAGAAGACACAACACTGAACAACTTGAAGAACAGCTTCACTTACTGTGGGGTTTGTGTAGAAGGGCTGATAATCTTGACCTTGTCTTAATGAGCAGTTAGAGGAGCTTGTCAGGATGGTAGGAAAGTCAGGGGAGCTGCTTGGCACCAGTGAGAATAAATTGAAAAGTGTCTGTGCTTAGAATAGTTGCAAAACCTGGTAGCTTTGGTGTTGGTTAGCAAGAGTCAAGATAAAAACCTTGGTGAGTTGAACCTCTTTAAACAGAAGCTTTGAGGAAGCACAGAAATACTCGTAACTGCAGGTGGAGGGAGTTCCTGGTGAAGGGAGCAGGAGAAAGCAAGGGTGTATAGCAGCAAACTGCAGAGGTAGCAGTGATCAGGCTTGTATAAAGAATAGAGATTTGTTTTCCATGAAACTTGCTTGTCTGCAGGTATTCAGAATCAGCCCTGGGTTTGCCATTCATGTTCCACGTGGTGTTGGTTCTTATTGTCCAGTGCAAATGTAGGTGGAGGATGAAGACAGAGTAAATGTGCTGCCTAAATCCTGGCCAAGGGAGACGTGTGTAGCTGGAGGCAGCATGGTCAGGGAGGTGTGTTTCTCTAAGCATTATGTTTCTCTCATCTCTTCTCGTGCAGGACGTTGACAATGCAAACTCCCAGGCTAATCTCTTAGTGCAGTATTTGCCTTCCATGGTGATCACACTGGCCAACTTCATCGCTCCTCTGATCTTCTCATTTCTGATCAGATTTGAAGACTATACACCAGCCTTTGAAATCAAGCTGACGCTCATGAGGTAAAGATGTTTTTATTGTGGCCTTGGATGTTTCAACAGCTTGTTCGTGGTAGGCTATATATGTTGTAAACATTGAAACATCAAGAAGCAGAGAAGTTGGCACTGGAAACCAAGGAGGCATTGTTTGGCATATGTTTAGTTGGAAACTTTAAATCTGGGAACAATCTGTTTTGATGACAGCGCAGTGCAGTCATCTCAGTGTCCAAGTTTTTCTTTTGGTCCCATTTAGCTGCGTGGTGGTCTGGACATCTTCAACCTGAATAAATAGTCAGTAGAGAACTTGTGGCTGCAGAGCTGTGGATTCACTGCTTTGCGTGCAGCAGTTCCCTGAATGAGCAAATGTGTGTGTACAGCAGTGACTGAGGTACAGCTTTGCTCAAGGCAGAAGTTAAAAGTTTTGGGGTAAAAGATACTTCAGTGTAAGAGCTGGTATTTGGCAGCTTAAGGCAGTGAGATCTGGGTTGAAGCACCTGAACTCTGCAGGTTCATGCTTTGTATTTCTGATTTGGCCTCAGAAGGCCTGAAGCTACATGAAATAGAAATTCTGCACACAGAACTGTACCTGAGAATTGCAACCCATTGCAGCATCAAGATCTGCAACTGAAATGACTGATCTAGGAACAGTACTGAGAAAAGAAACAAGGGACTGTAGCCTAAAGCTGGGAAGGTGAAAAGCAATTTTAACTTACTACTAAGGAAAGAAATGTGTTTATTATCCAGCTGGCTGCTCTGTTAAAGCTCTGCATGACCCTTTTGTGTTTCAAGGCTTCCTTGGACTCCTGTGCAAGGTGAGCCAAGTGTTAACATGGCTATTTTTTGGCATGTTTGGAATTAGGTTTTGCCTTTCTTCCAGGTGTGTGTTTGTGCGGCTGGCCAATATTGGTGTTCTCTTGTTCTCGCTGTGGGGTCAGATCTTCGACTGTGGCACTGACAAGTGTAAGCCCTGTGGATACAATTACAAACTCTATCCTGTAAGCAGATTTATCTTGGTCTTTAATCATCTGAGCTTGTGAACAGAGATTTGTTTTCCATCAGAGTTGCCTGTCTAGAGGTGTTAGGTATCAGCCCTGGGGTTGCCGTTCATGTTATGCTTGGTGTTGATTCCCACTGCTCAGTGCAAACCAGTACAGTTGTTACACACAAATCCTTCGTTTGTCTAAAACTCTAATTAGAATTAGTTCAGTGGCAGATGATCACTTAGCACAGGGTTTCTGTCCACCATGAGGATTGTTTGAGGTAGCTGTGTTTTGGAGACATTGTGCTACTGCCTTTTGTTGCAATAAGGCAAATGGTTTTCCCTTAAAAACCAATAAACAAACAAAAAAACCCCAACCACCAAAACCAAAAAAACCACACACAACCCCCACACACACCTCACAAAAAAAACCCCAAAATCAAAGCAAAAAAAAAGTGAAAAGCTTGGCACAGGAACTTTGAAACGATTGAATATTTTAGAAATTGGAGTTAATACCATTTGAACTTCATGATGGTAACTGAGACGTTTGTTGCTTTAGTGATAGACAGTTTTTTCAACTTGTTTCTCTAGACTGCTAATCTTGTTTTTCCTGACTTGTTTTTATAGTGCTGGGAAACTGATGTTGGGCAAGAAATGTACAAACTGATGATATTTGATTTTATTGTAATTCTTGCTGTGCCCCTGTTTGTGGACTTCCCCAGAAAGTATGTATCTCTGCTTTTTGAGCATATTTTTACAAATGATGTATGAAACACATTTTCTTTTTTCTGCTTTAAATTCCCCATATTTCTAACCAGCTTACTAGTTTTAAAATAAAGCATAAACATATTTCTGGTGGCTTGAGCACCTGTTTGCTATTCAGATGGCTGTATAGTTTTTGATATTTGAGAGCTTTTTTCTTCAGACCTTTTCTATTATGTTGTCTAATGCTTAAATGCTAAATTCTGTGTGTTAGAATGCATCTAAACTCTACAACTTCAGTTTAGGACTAACAATATTCTTTGGTTTCAGGTTGTTAGTTACTCATTGCTCTTGCAAGCTAATTCAATGGTTTGGACAGCAGGAATTTGGAATTTCTGACAATATTCTGGAAATCATTTATGGGCAGACTATTTGCTGGATTGGAACCTTCTTTTCACCACTTCTCCCTGCAATAGCAACTATAAAATACTTCATCATCTTTTACGTTAAAAAGGTAATGAAGGTGTGTGGTTGATAAAGGACTGAGTACATCTCTGTGGCTTTTGTAATGCAGGCATATAGATATGCAGGTGATCTAAAACCAACAAAAAATCCTAAAACCCCCTGTGGATGCAGTGGATGGAATGAGCCAACGGTGTATTCCATTTTCAGTAAGGTTTTGTGCTTGTAACAGAAGGTAGAATTTTGCTTTGAAATCAAGTAAAGCCACATTTCAATTACTACTTCTCAAATTATTTATCTTTTCTTAAAGAAAAGCTTTTTATGCAATAAAGCTAGTTTACAACCCATTCCTGCAGTCATCTATTTATTAGCAACACAGCTTACAACTTGGACAAAATTTTGCAAAACTGCTAAAAATTTGGGAGCAAAATGGAAAATCCAGGCGGGGTTGGATGTTCATGTGATTTCTGCCAATCAGAAGTTTTGCTCAGTGACCACACAGCTCCTTCTGTGCATCCAATTCTTGCTGATACTTTATGTCTTGCAAGAGGGGATGTATCCAGTGCAGATGTGGCAGAACAAAGCCACCAGCAGTGCCATGGGTCATACACCACGTGGCTGTGGCAGCTGACCCTGTGCAAGTGGGTGAGGCCCTCTGGATGGAATTCTTACACAAACTAGGAGACGTTGACTTATACCAAAATGTGAGGCAATCTTGTCTTAGCCCTCCTCAGCCCATGCCCATCAAAGGAGGTGGTTGTGGGGTAGCTGGTGGCATGTTTGAGAATGGAAAATTCAGTTGCTGGGGCAAGTATACTTGGATGCACATCTGTATAGATGTACTGGTAACGCTCTTACCTTCCCTCTTCAGATCATTTTGATACACGCACGTAAACCTGCAGCTAGGCCTATCAGGGCATCACGTTCCAACTTTTTCTTCCTTGTGGTGCTCTTGATTGGGCTCGTCTTGGCTTTTATCCCTTTGGGAGTCAGCATAGCACGGTAAGTGACAATTTAAGTTCTTTGAAGTTGACACTTTTTCTAAGGTTGTCAGTTCTGTAAAAGCAGACACACAATTTTAGAATGATTAATGGAATAAAATACATAGGGTAAAATATATAAAATTATAACTTAGTTCATATAAACAAAAATTACAGTGTTAAAGACATAGGATACTTTTACTGCATCGCCAAACTGGTGCTGGGCTTGTGCTGGAGTATTTTTATCTTTACATTTTGGTGAAACATCTTCTTTCTGTTCTTCTTCATTGACAGTATCCCCTCTTCCAAGGCATGTGGACCGTTCAGGAATTTTAACACTTCATGGGAAGTTATTCCAGATACAATACTTGAGTTTCCAACAGGTCTGCAGCAGGTCCTTTTTGGCATGGCATCAGAAGCCTTTGCAGTGCCTTTTTTTATAATCGTTTGGTGAGTACTGTGGAGACTTGATTCGCTTATGCAGCTTCATTTCCTTGCTTACTGAACTCATACCAAGCATCTATTAGACCAGATTTTTCATTTGCAGTCAAAAGCACCAAAACCCACATGAATCCTCAGCCCTTATGTCTTTGCCCATGTGTTCACACTCGTCAGCTTTGTTCTATTTCCTCTTGCATGTCCCATATTCAACAGTGTCCTTCTCAAAAATGTTAACTGTGAATCCTCTGCAAATTAATACTGTAAGCCTTGTGATCACAATTCCTATCCACAAACCCTAGTCTGAAAAAACAAATAAAACTCCCAAAACAGTCATTCTGTAAGATAAAATTCAATGTAGGATCGTAGAATTTTTAAGGTTGGATGTCACCTGTAGAGAGAATCTAACCCATCTCTCCTATTCAAAACAGCATCAAGTAGAGCAGGAACCATATCCAGTTAGATTTTGAGTATCTCTAAAGATATGGAGACTCCATAACGTCTCTGGGCAACCTGTCCCGGTGTTTGGTCAGTCTTCCAATAAAAAAGGGGTTTTTTTCTTAAGTTTAAATGGAGATTTTTACGTTTAAGTTTAACTAAACTGTTTGCAAATTTTGGAGCCTTATTACCTGATGCTTTCTAAAACTTCTGTACTTGGAAAACCATGTGGTTAATTCTGGACTCCATCCAGCCCTCTCTTCCGTAGCACATGTTTATTTGTTCTCCTGAGCTGAACTTGTTATTACGCACATAGGAAATCTCAAGTCCTCCCTTTCTGTTTGTTGTTTACAGCATCATTATGTTCTATTTTATTGCCTTGGCTGGAGCACACAAACGAGTGGTTGAACAGCTGAGAGAACAACTGGTTTTGGTAAGATTTGACCCAACCTTTTTACTGACCCGAGAAAGAGAACTTCAGGGGTACAGAAATGAGGCATGCAGAGGAATATTGGTTTTCATAGTCTCCTGGATATTTGGTGTTTGCAACAGGCAGAGAAGAATGTTTTACAAATTACCCAGGAAAAATAACCAAAGCATTGTGGTATTTCTCAGTGGAGTTGATTTTCTTGGGTACCAGCTGCAACTGCAACAAGGTCTGGTTATATCAGGCAACACCCATACAAGAGATGTGTCCCTGTTTTTCATCTGTTGCCTTGCTTAAATCCACTCATCTGCGTGGGTTTTTTTCTGCCAAAGAAGAACCTGAATCTTGTGTTTCCTGTCCCCTCCACCATCTTGCACAACCTCCACTTCTATTTCCTTCTCTGCCCTCACAAACAGGCACCCAGCTCCCTTCCCTTCCCTCCAGGCCTGTATTTCTACTGCATCTTTTCTGGTCTTGTTCGTGAGTGCAGGCCCAGCACTGCTTGAGCAGGTCCTGAAAGTGGAACCAGTCACCACTAACCAGCCCTGGGGAGAAGGGTGCCGGTGCAGAGATGCTGCTTTGTGGCCATCAGAAGCCACTGCCAGGTTTGGCAGCGTTCGTGTGCTGTGGTCTGACCAACTGCTGGAGTCAGAACTCAGCCTCACCAGGAGACTTCTCACTTTCTTAGGAAACAGCCCATTTCTTGGTGTGTGCTTCTTTTAGATATGGCATTTAACAACCTGCGTGCAGAAAAACGCTGCTGGGGGGAGATTTTTGAGGAGTGAGGAATTTAGGAGCAAAAGCCTTCCTGCTTTTTGAAGGGTTCACAAACCAGCTGGGAATTCTGAAAATCCTTGTGTGCTTTTTATTTTTGTTTGTTCACTGTCGTTCAACTTCTTGGAAGCATGGTTTTAAATTGTGAGGTGTTTTTACCAGGCTCAATGCAGAACTGTTAATGTGTCACCTGAGGTGAGATAAATGAAGTCAAGACTATTGTAAACTTGAAATTGTTCAGGCAGTTGATGGTGTGCTGGGGGAGTACAATGGGGTGAGTGCACCTATTTCTAATGGAGAAATGAGCTGTTGTGGATGATTTGTGTTAACACTGTTCATGTGGAGCGTACTTGTTCGTCTGTCTTTCCAGGAGAGTCGTGACAAGATGTTCCTAATCAGAAAGATAACAGAAGCTCAGAGGTAGCCTTGAAAACCACACAAGCCAGAAGAACTTGACTTCCTGAAACGCTCAGAGCCACAAGATAAGAGCAGGAGCATTTGCAGCTTCTGAAAACTGAGTAGCTGACTGGCACCATGATCTCTGTAATGGGTGCTTGTGGTCTTTCTTGGTTAAGCTAGTGGGGCTTAAGGTTTCTAAAACTTGGAAATTCAGCTAATTTATACTGTGTTAGGGCTGTTCAAAAAAGGATGCTTTAACACTGCTACAGCTTCAGGGTTGTTGGGATTTGTTAAGTCCCTATTTTTTCAGGGAGTTTGGGTGAAATATGATCAGAACCAAAACTCTATTGTACTGTTTTTACAAATTATGCCGTAGGAATCACGAGAGAGGGGAAAGGTAAGGTATGGTTTTACATGTTTTCATTGCCTTTTATTTCCTTTGGTTTTAAAAAAGAAGTATGTATGGAAGTATTTTGAAATAATGCATAGGAAAAGAAAATACGGCATGGGTTTGAAACCAGTTTTCTAAATATTTTTAGAGGTGAGGGTTTGCTATTTATTCTGCTCTGAAGCAGCAGGAGCAGTTGAACACTGGATAACTGGTCACAGAATGGTTCAGAGCAAACAAGCTGATAAAAGAGCTCTGAATAAGCACTTGGGGTAGGAGGAAGCCGACAGGCACAGCACTGCTGGGGCAGCAGCCTTGCTGCTGTGGAGGGGCCTTTTTTTTTTTAATGTTTTAAGGCATTATTATTTGTGTTTTATTCTTGTACGAACATCTTGACTACTGTTCTGTGTTCTAAAATGTGAATATTTGAGAGTTTAAATTATTGGTTGGCAATACCGTGTGTCAGTACCCCTTAATTTCACATTTCCTCGCTCTTAGCTGAGCTGCTGGGGCCGTGTGTCTCAGAGAACCGTGTGTCCCTGCAGGCCACCAACCCATTCCTTTATTTAAAGAGTGTGGTTAAGGATTTTCTGTGTAGAACTGCGTTTATTGCTTGAAATCTGCATTAGCCCGCTCTTAGTTAATGTGAGACACTATCCTTTTTACGTAGCGTTTTGGAATGTTTTGTGCCCTCATTTTAAAGAAATGGACATTTAATAAACACTAGTTTTTTTACGGTACCGCCTGACGTTGTTCGGTCGCTGTGGCTGTGGGGGGCCGGCCGGGGGCCGCCTCTTCCCGCCCTCAGCGCGCCCTCAGCGCTCCCTCAGCGCTCCCTCAGCGCTCCCTCAGCGCGCCCTCAGCGCTCCCCCCCGCCCTCCGCGCGCCCCCA
>VWZW01006865.1:332957-349266 GCA_013397115.1 Edolisoma coerulescens
CCCTCAGCGCGCCCTCAGCGCTCCCGCCGCATTTCCCGCCTCGCCCGCCAGGGCCGCCCCCTCGTTCCCATGGCAACCAGGACGCCGACTTTGATTGACTGCTGCGCTGTCCATTGCGGCGGCGGCGCGGGGCCAATCGGAATCGCGATAGGGCGGGAGGGCGGCGCGCGGTGATGACGTCACGGCGGCGAGGAGGAACCGTGTGCTCAGCGCGATGGCGGCGGCCGTGGCCCCGGCGCTGCGGTGCTCGCTGTTGCAGCGCCGGCCCCTCTGCTGCGGGCCGGGTACGGGCTCGGCTCCGCTCCCTGCGCGCCCCTCAGGCCCCCGCGCCGCCGCCCGGAGCCGCCTAAGGCCGTCCGGCTTCGCGGATGGCAGCGCCCGCCCGCCCGTTCCGGCCGGGAGCGGGCGGCGGTGGAGCTCGCGTCACCTTTGTCTCTCCGACAGGTCTGCGGCCTCTGCCCGCCGGAGGGGCTCCCCTCAGGCTGTGCAGCACGCGGGGGGCGCAGGACGGCATCAACAAGCCCGTCATAGACCGCATCATCCGCGTGGACCACGCGGGGGAGTACGGGGCGAACCGCATCTATGCGGGGCAGATGGCCGTGCTGGGCAGGTCGAGCGTGGGGCCCGTCATCCAGGTTAGCGCGCCTGGGAGCCGTCCCTGTGCTTCTGTTCCATTTGCATTTGATTACCAGCGGCCGGATGACGGTGGAAGATCCGTAGCCTTCATTGTAAGAGTGTTGTCTGGTTTTTTCTAAGCGCTTCCGAACGTGTAGGTTTATGAAGAGCGGTGGGAGTACTTGGTAAGGGAGTTACCAGTGCTACAGTTACTGTAGTGTTGTCCTATTTTGCAAATGTTTTTATGTTGCCTTCTTATAACTCTACTCATCTGCCCTTTTTATAACGATCCGCACCTGCCTTTCTGCACCATTTCTTCCCTGTGATGTTGCAGTGTTACAGTATTGCCTCAGCTATCACAGCATAGGTGGCCTGAGCTGTTTTGGGTTTTATTACTTTTGTTGGAAATGTTTATCTCTCGGGGTTTTATGCTTCACTGTGATCTGGCTCTTTTGCAGCAAATGTGGAATCAGGAAAAAGACCACCTGAAAAAGTTCAATGAGCTCATGGTTGCATATAGAGTTCGACCTACTGTTCTGTTGCCTTTCTGGAACGTAGCAGGTTTTGTTTTAGGTGAGTTTGTGTCATTACTATTATCGTTGTTTTGTGAAGTCTTCAGTTGTGTTTAATTACTTGTATTGCTTCAGATTTCATTGTGTTCATGTGTCTGGTACCCCAATCCCAGGGGCTGGGAGTGCTTTACTTGGAAGGAAGGGTGCAATGGCTTGCACAGTGGCTGTGGAAGAGAGTATATCAGAGCACTACAACAACCAGATCCGAACTCTGATAGAAGAGGATCCAGAAAAGTACAAAGAACTATTGCAGGTATTTAACCATGACTCAAAAGTAGTTTAACAAATTGATTGAATTATCCGATGTGAATTAGTCTTTTAAAAATAATATGCTTTTAGAATTGATCTTTTTGTTCTATCACGTAGAATTCTGAAGTCATCAGAAACTGTTAAAATAGAAGGATGCTTTTTCCTTCAGCAAATTGATCAAGCACCAAAATTAAAACATATGTTGGATTATCTTCAGCATGCCTTCAGTAATGCAGTGTTTCCCTTTTGAGTGGGAGAATTGTGCTTTAAGTTTGATTAATTTTAATTGAAAGGAAGGGTCTAAAGGGGAAACAAAAGGAGGAAATAAGGTTGCATAGTAGCTGAGTTGCCCTCCTCTGAAGGCATTCAGGTACCTTCACGTGCTCCTTCACCTGTGGGGCCCAGAGCTACACATAGTGCTCAGGGTGAGCTCGAGGTGACCCCTTCTCCAGCCCCAGTGCCCACGCTGTGTTTGATGCACCCAGGGTGGGGTTTGCCCTCCTGGCACTGCTGCCAGCCAGCACCCTGTTCAAGTTCTAGTCCTGGATGCTGCTCAGAGTGTGTAAGGAGCTGGTGTTTGTCAGCTCTGTGAGAAAACACTTTCCCAAGAATTTTAGGTATGGAACTGGGACGCATTCCTGTAGGGTGTTTGTGGGAGATTGAGCTGTTTCCACAGGCAGCACATGGAATGGTTCATTTCCAGCCTTGCTGGCCGCCTGTGCGTTCAGTTGTGCATAGTGTAACATGTAGCAAAATCCGATTATTCCAATGTATCCCATTGCTACAGAAATTGTATCTGAAGTAACCGGGGTTGTGCTGAGGTGCACCAGGCAAATACCACCCCTGAAGATGATGAGATAGGTAGAGATGGCACAAAATAAAGAGAGAAATCCAGGCAGTGAGTTTATTCACAGTGCCAGTATGGGGAGAACTAGGGAGGAAACCAAAAGCAAAGTGAAGCTGTTGGGCAGGGACAGTGCCCAGCGGTCTCACAGAAGTTTTTGAGAGATCCTGGCTTGCCATGGTACACACAAGGGTCAACAGCATCTAGTTTTGTGTACTGGCTGCCTTGGTTTCTCTGCAAAGTAGACTCAGTCATTGCTGTTTTTAAAGGTGATAAAGCAATTCCGGGACGATGAGCAGGAGCACCACGACATCGGGCTTGAGCACGATGCAGAAGCTGTGAGTAGAGCATTGATTAATTGGTGCTGTCAGTGAGGATGTGGATGTGCTACTCTTACCTTCCTCACCTAGAGACTGGGCTGTGGTTCTTTGAGAAGCACAAAATAAGGCTCTTGATACTCTTTCCCAAAGATACATATAGGATACATATAGCTATAACTTCCATTTTTCTAGAACAGAACTGAATCGGTTGGAATTCGTGTCAAGGGTTAAAGTGTTTTGATTTTTTCCTTAAGAGGTGTCCTCTGCAATTTTCTTTTAATTTCAGTTCAGATTAAATATTTTTGAAGATAAGGCTAATAGGTGCTGTCCATACAGCTGGGAACTGGAGGCATCATCTTATTAGGAAGTGTGAAATACTGAGCTAAATTTGTGCTCCCTTGTATACTCTATGGGGGGGGAATGTGTGACTTCTCTCCTATTTCTTCTCTTGACTACACTTGTAGAGAAATGGAAATATTCTGCAAAGTTGATGATTCTTAATTTAGTTTTCTCTAGGATAGATTAGTCTGCAAATTCAGGTGGGGTTTTTTTGATGTGCATGTGTTTTTACTTTGATTTTTTTTTTAATAGTGCTTGCTATTCCTTATCACAATCTGGTTCAAGCAAAACACTTCAGTAAAAGTATTTAATCTTTTATTCTTTTTACAGACACCAGCTTATTCTGTTTTGAAGACAGCCATACAACTTGGATGCAAAGCTGCAATATTTTTATCAGAACGAATTTAGTTATATTTCGCATAATAGTTGTGGCAATAAACTGTGACACAAAAGTGTATGGAAATTGTGCAAGACTAAGCTATTTTATTCAGCCTTTTAAAATTTTCTGCACTAAGCACTTGATTCAGCCATCCTTTGTCACATTGAGTACCCGTTTAAAAAGTATCCAGATTAGAGTCAGTTGAGCTAAATGTGAATAAAGGTGGCAGAATTGAGTCTGTATGAACTAAACCTCCCTATTCAGAGACTGTTCACAAGGTGGCAGCAAAATCTGTGTATACATGATTTATATATACAATATTTGTATATGTATGCCCACACATAAAAATGATAAATACATTCCCTGGTGCCTTCAAATTTATGTGTACTTGAAATAAGCTGGAGCACATCAGCTCGTTTTAAAATGGTTAATACTGACAAAGAAGAATATTTGTTCTGTTTTCAGGGTAAGTGAAGTAATAGTAAGTATTTATTTTCACTCCATCTTGAATAAAAATTGGTATTATAAGACCAGTTTTACTTAAAGACTTCTTTGTGTTTTGGGGTGGGTTTTTCAGGCGCAGTTCTGAATTCTTTAAGTCGAGTTTTACATACTACATTTTTCTTTGTTGTGGTGGGGATTTTTTTGTTGGTTTTTTTGGTATTTTCTTGGGTTTGTTTGGTTTGTGTTTTGGTTTTTTTTACCTGAGTGTATAAGGAATTGATCCCTGCCTTAAAACAGGTGGAGAGAGCAACTTGGAGCACTGTGGAATTGCATTCAACATTCTGTTTGGGCTTTCAAAGTTATCTTTCTTTGCTTCAGACAGCATTTAATCCAGGTACATCTGAGCCTGCTTCTTTAGTAGCTCTGTTAGTGTTTGTGGGTACTGACTGGTGTGTGATTTGATGTGAAAGGCTCCTTAAAGAGGATTATTTACCCGTTTTTTTGGTGAAGGAGCCAAAACAGAAGGTTAACTCTTTATATAGAGGAACTCCTATTCTGTGTGATTTTGTTATGACTGTCACTTTGTATGTTCTTTAAAATTATTATCTCTCAAGCTGTTGCAAGTGCCACCTCGTTAGTCTCCAACTACTGATGTTATTTACTTTGTTCAATCAAAGCAGCATTTGGTTCTCTATCTGTGACTGGTTTGCACACCCACTGGAACAACTTGACTAGAGGAACTCAAAGCTAAATCACAGATTTTTCATGGACTGCATAATCAGAAAATAACTCAAAGGGAGTCTCATTTTACCTGCCTCAGCCCCAGAAAGTTGTGAGCGGTGTGTGTGAAAACTCAACTTTACTAAAGGTACATCCTGTTACACTAATGCAGTATCTTCCCTAATTTGACCAATTCTCTGAACAAAAGTTACATCTAGCAGATTTCTTGCCTTAATTTCTCTGAAGTGTTCAATATGCACGTGGAAAATTCCCAGGTAATTTGGAGGAGAGAGGGATCAGCACAAAAGAATGGTTAACTAAAGTGGCTGAAGGGGTAACAAGTGGTGCTGGAAGCCAGTGCAGTTGTGTAAGTCACGGGCTTTAATAATTGAGTAGAAGAATGAAAAAAGATTGCTTGATGAATAGTCCATTGTAAAGTCTTTCATGGCACGGGCACGATGGCATGGCATCTTTTATAAGCCCATTCTTCAGGGGAGGGAGGGCAGGGCATGGTGTATTTTGAGTCAAAGCCACACTCTGCACGCCCATACACACAATGGTCTTGTGACATAAACTGGAAACTGAGCCAGACGGTTCCTGGTCTTTTAGCCATTACATCAGGATTGAAAGCTGGACAAGGCATCCGTGGGGCTTTCCTAGAGAGCTGAAGCCTGGTATTCTCCAAGGCTGTGGTTGCAGAGACTCTCTGAAGATGTCTGCAGTGGTGTTCAGCAGTGGTGGGATTGGCTTCTGTCAGTGGCAAACATGCTCATGTGATTGTCCAAGGTGTGAGTGGCCCCCGAGACCGTCACACACTGCTCACTTGGGGCAACAATTTTTAAGAGACAAATCTCATGTTTAATGTATTCTGTTTGGCCAGGGGCTGGGAACATCAAATACCAAGAAATTGCCATGTGAGGCCTGTGTTTGGTCATATCTGCTGTAATTCAAAGTGCTCACAGAGAGTTCTTTGTCCTCAGCAGCTGAACACATCCTGCACATTTGAGAAGGGTGTCAGACAGTAACACTGTCTCCAGCTGCAAGCATGAAATGTGAACTGGGAGATCAAATCTGCTTTATGCTGCTGAGCAGGATTTGTTCCTTCTTTAATGGAGCAGCAGATTTCTCCCCATCCATTAAACTGTGGGTGGGCTGTTCTGCCACTTCCAAAGCTTGTGCATTTCCCTTCTCACTGGCAGTTCACTCTTTTTTTGTTGTTGTTGTTTTACACAGAAAATGGAGTTGCTTTTCATTTTTCTCATGAAAAAGGGACTTTTTTTTGTTTAAAAACCTGTTTCAGATTTTGAAAGACTAAAAAAAGTGGTAAGAGGTTACAAAAGAACAAGAGGTGCTTAGTGCTGTACAATTCTATTGTACAGCTGCTGCTAGGCTGTAGTTACATTTTTATGTTGAGGCAGAACTAAGCTGAGTAATACCAGCCATCCCAGCAGGGGTTAATGGCAGGCAGAGGCCAAAGTATATAGCTTATACAAATCTGTTATCACAGTGATCCTCAGTGAACTCTGGTCATGTTGACAGAGGAAGGGGAGCTTGGATCAGAGAAAGGCTGTGAAGTGCTGCATTTTCAGAACAGAGAGTGGGGAAGATGACAGGGTCTTCACTGTGCCTTTGAGTTTTGGGGCTTCCTTGTAAATGATAAAATAACACACAGAATTCGGGTTCTGTAATATGCAGTGGGATTAAATCCTTCCCCTCAAAGTAACGAGGTCTTTTCTAGCTCCTGTGATAGGGCAGGGCTTGATCCCGGTGTTCTCCTGCAGAAGCAGTTGTATTTCTCAGTGAGGAGGAGCAGCAGGTACCCATCTGTGTGTGTGCAGGGCTTCAGGGCTGTTACCTGCTCTTTGATCAGCATCTCACCTCTTGCTGGTTTCTTCTGCAGTCAGTGCTGGGGATGAGCTGGCCCCTATTCTCCAGAGCTGCTCTGAGACAGAGATGAAGGTGAGGATGGTGCTTGGGGGGCAGTGACACATGGTGCTGTCCCTGCGCTGAGCACTGGCGCTGGTTCTGGAGCAGGATCTCTGCCCTGTCTGTGGGCACTGCAGAAGGCACGTGTGGTGCCCTAGACGTGCAGCTCTGGCTGTGCCAGGACACGTTTCAGCAGCAGCCAGGCAGAAATCAAATCCCCGTGGCTGGGATTAATGAGGTGATTCTGACACAAGCTGAATGGACTTTTGTCAAGGGCGTGTCGTGCTAGGACAAGGGTTTATGGCTTTATGTTGATAGAGGGCAGGTTTAGATTAGATAGAAGAGAGAAATTCTTCACTATGAGGGTGGGGAGGCCCTGGCACAGGTTCCCACGGGAGCTGTGGCTGCCCCATCCCTGGGAGTGTCGAAGGCCAGGTTGGACAGGGCTTGGAACAACCTGGGATAGCAGAAGGTGTCCCTGCCCATGGCAGGGGGCTGTGGAATGAGATGGGCTAAGGTCCTTTCCAACCCAAACCAGTCTGATTCTATGATTTATGATGCAAATTATGTAAAATGAGACTCACAGGATTGTTTGGCAGAGAGCTAAATCGTTGTCTGGGTTGGGCTTCATTTCTGTCTGGAGTAAATCTGTGTGGCTCACTTGAGCACACAGATCAGCTGAGGATGTGCCATACGGTCCCTGTGCTGGGGATGGCATGGATTGTGCATCTCTATTTGTTCTTAGTATTACAGGAGTTATTTAATCTATACCCATCTGCCTTGTGTCTGGACTTTGGGGAAGACATAATTTCAAATGCCAGTCATTTTTTGTCACTAGCTTCGAAGCTGTGGCATGTCACTTGCATTGAATTCTGCACATATTTTTTAGCTTGGGAGGCTTAAAGGGCTAAGGCAAAAATATTGGCCAATTTAAAGGAGGAATGTGTGTCATAAAGGAGATTGTTTAAAGCTACTACCATTTTTCTGTTTGTTACTTCAGTTTTCATTGTGTCTGACATGAAAAATCTGAATGGATTTAGGGGAATGACAGCAGCTTTGCAGTTGTACTTCCCAAGTGGCAGAACGTAGCTTGTGTTGGAGAATGCTTGCTGATACTCTTTTTTTTAGAGTTATGGAGCAAATCTAATGTTGAGTGAGTGAATTAACAGTTCAGGTTCAGTGGGTAATGTATTTCTAAAAGAACTTGGCTGTGTTAGAAGGAAAAGTCCAGTTGTTGTTAGGTGCTTTCAATAAATGCAGCCTCCTGCTCACTTCAGGTGTTTTTAAGAAGTACCACCTTATGCTACAGTTTTGCAGAGCAAAATCCAACGCTGAGCAGAGCAGGGGGTGGTACCTCTGTGTCCAGCAATGCAGCAGCAGTGTTTCATTGTGTTAGGATGTAGATTGCTGATGTTTTAAAAAATGGGGTTTTTTTGTTCTGAATGTCTTTGTCTCACAAACTCTGGCCATGGCACTGCCTTTACTTGTGCTTGTTCTTAGCTGGAAGTAAGTGATGTTCTGATGGAAACCCAGGAATCACTCAGTGTTACTTGGAAAGGAGCTCTGGAGGTCATCTTGTCCAACCTCCTGCTGGAAGCAGGACTGTGGCCAGCACTAAAACAGGTCAGGCATGATTTTTTCCAGACAGGGGATGAAAACCTCCAAGGACAGAAATTTCACAGCCTCCATGGGCAGCCTGTTCTGGTCCTGCATTACCCTACCAGTGACACTTTTTTTTTCTGATATCTATCCTGAACCTCCCAACACTGTCACTGCTGCTTGTTATGCCATGTAGCACCACGGAGAAGAGCTTGCTTCCAGTTTCTTGGTAAATACTCTTTGAGTACTTTTAGGCAACTATTAGATCTTTCAGATTAGCTCTCCTTGCAATGCCTGGTTCCTGAACTGGCACAGAGGAGAGGAAGGGATGCATCTAGTGACCACCTTGACAGTCTCACTGTCTGTTTAAGACTTCAGGCTTCATGTATCTTCTTTCCTTGCAGCTATTTTCCACCCAACTGATTGCATGTCAGTGATTTGTTTTTCAGTGTTACTTGTGCTTAAGACAGATGGATTTACTGATTTTGTGGTACAGGTGGATGTGTGTAGACTAAGATATTAATGAAAGCAAGTCATACATACAGTGTGTGGTTTTCATATTTAAAATACCTTTTCTGGACTGTAATAAAAAGATTATTTCTGGCACTAAAAGTGCTTTTCTGTTTTCTCTGTGGCTACTGGCCAGCCACCTGCCTGGGCTGTCCAGGTCAGAGCAGAGGCAGCAGTGGGTGAGGGGGATTTAAATTTTCTTGCAGTTCATTTTGAAGACAAGCTCTGCCAGCAGTGTTTTAGCAAGCTGTCAAGAATTTATGCCAAGCATGTGGCTTGAGGGCACCTGCATAGTCAGAGGCTGCTAACTGCATGTAAATGGATAAAATGTTTAGTGGAGTGAAAAGCCTTTGCTTATAGGCACAGACAGACGTGCAGTGTCAAGGCAGATGACTCAGTCCTGTTGATCTTTGCTGCTATCTCTGCATTAAAGTGAGCTTCCTTTTTAAGCAGTAGCCTATGTCTCATTTAGGGCTGTCTCTCATCCTGCTGATAACAGGTTGTTTCCTCCCCCCTGAGGGGCACAACCATGCTCCAGAGGCGGCACCCAGCTTCTGAGGAGGAAGAACATGCACAACCTGCTTTCCCAGGACTGAGGCCCAAATGACAAATCAGAGGAGCCTCTGCTCTCCAGGTGTGTCATCCTAGGTCTCCCTGTGCTGATGGCTGTGGATCCCAGGGCAGGCAGAGCCCACTCTCCTCTCAGGAGTGATGGTATCGTGTTTAACAAAGGTCTCTCCTGTACCAGCCTGCAGCATTCCCATGAGAAAGGGACTTTGCTTTAGAGCTGGCCTAAGAGAAGGCCACTGCATGCAAGTCTACTAGAGATGTACATTTATGCTTTACTCTGAGCTCAAGAGCAATAGGGATAATTGGATGCTCCATGTTAAACTTGTTGGGGGCTTTAGAGAACTTGTCTGTGGCCACGTGCCAGGTGTGCGGCAGAAATACGCTGGAAATACAGTTTGAGAGGAGCTGTATCTCCCTTGTGGCTGTATTATTGTACTAACCATACAGCACTCCTGGTATGTGAAAATGTGCTGACCTTGCTTCTTCTAACAGGGTTTTTTATCCAGCAAAAGAACAGGACTTAAAATCACTGGTGAGATTATTCTGCAAGTGTAGCTTAATGGCGTGATTCCAGCCCTGACCTGGAGAGCCAACTGCTAGTGACAGATGAGGGGCTGTCTTCCACAGCTCATCTTGTCAGCTCTCATTGTTCTGACTTTGGCAGGAAAAATGCTGTTTGCTTGAATACTTCGAAGGTGGTTGAAAGAAGACTTTGGACGTAGTTGAAATGTGATTTTTTTCAATTAATAACCGTCCGCTTTTCCGTTCCTCCCACCCAAATATTGCAGCAATACTTGCTAATGAGAAATAATTATGTCTCAATTTTAAGTGACACAAGTGCTATTGTTTACACAAAATGTGAGAATCTTGTAAGACGTGGGGCATATGCTTAGAGGGATAATGCAAGAGAATCAGTTCTGCCTTCTCAGGGAGCCAAGCCTTGCAGAGGAAGATGACAGATACATGTGTTTATACACAGACTTTGTGGCTAGCTGTGTTTGCTTATCATTTGTCATAAATACAGAGACTTGCAGCACAGAGCACTAGTTTGGCATAAGCTGGAACATATGGTCCTCTCCAGCAGATGTGACACGAATTCCAATGCTCACTGGATGTTTTCAGGCTGATGACCAGCAAGAGGATTTATCCTGGTAAGCTGGTATGAGTATTCTTGAAGCTTTCCTCTGGATTGCTACTCCATTTGGGATTTTTCCATGGATAGGGCAGAAAAAGTATGGCCTGGTTTTCAGCTTGTATTGCTGGCAGTTCATAACTGCTGAAGCAGCTACCTGGACTGATACATTGCTTGGATATGAGGTTGCAAACTCTTGGGATGAAAATACTTACATGAAGCTGCTGCTTTGGAGTGACCTGATAGTTCATTCTTTCTTTCCAACTGACTCATCATTCACCACAGACTTGGTATTCAAACAGAAATAACTTGCCAGACCCAGTGGTGAAAGCCCTGGGTGTTGTTTTCCATGGCTTTCCTACTAACAAGATAATTCATGGTTATATTCCTCCCTCTTTTTATCTCCCTACACTTACAAAAATACGTGTGATACTGCTACAGCCTTTGCTTTTAGATGATGAGTTATGATACACCCCCCATGTGTCATCTTGTACTGACTGCTAATTCCAGGCTGACCTGTAGTGCATTAGGAATAATCAGCAGAACTCTTAACACATTTGTCTTTCTGATTTACTAAAAAACCTCAAAAAACCTAACCCCAAACAGCCTTATTATCACAGCCAAGAGAAACTAACAGAACAAATTACACAGATGACCTGCATGTGTTATGAAAACAGCATAAAACCTAGAGAAGTTTGCAGAGGAGATTTCATAGACAATATTCATCCACATTGTAAAACCAATGATAAATTTTCCTGCATCTGGCAATTACTATGCCACACTCTGCTCTTACTCAATGTTCACCCTGTTCATCTTAGGCAACACTTACTCATTCCTGAGTTCTCTCACATACCAAGATATTAATCTGCTTCTTGTACAAACAGTGCTCTGAAATTGCTGCAGCACACCAGCATGGACCTGATTCAGTATCTGGTTTTGTTTACTTTCTTTTGTTTGTTTGTTTGTTGTTAGGGAGAAAGATTCCAAGGTGGATCAAAGTCCATTTGGTCTCTGGAGCTGCACCCATGCCCCTACTTACCACCTCTGTGTTTAGACTTGCATGCTATGAGGTTTCAGAAGTCATAGGCACTGCCCATCTGTATTTGCCTGAAATCAAACGACTTCTTAAATGGATTTTAGGTGTTTCATTTTTCTTTGCGTTCTTGGATGTAAGTTGGGTCTGATTTTCTGTGGGCTTTGCTTTCTTTGGCTTCTAAAATAATTTTATAAGGTGTTACTTATTTGAATCATGTGGTCATTGGCAAGTCCAGCTGTGCCCCTTACCCAGCAGTGCCTTGCTTTGGGGAGCTACACAGGGAATCAGTCTGCTCCAGAGGTAACAAATTACAAATGGAAGAATTATCATGACAATTGGCTGTCATTATTGATGGGTTAGTGGAAGTAACTGCAAATAGATATCAATGTGTGCTGCTTTATTATACAGCTCTGCTGCCTCGGGGAGTGGGAAATGTGCCATTCACTCAGAGCCTGCTCACAGAGATGAGTGCTGTTATGAAACTGCTTTTTGTTAAACTACTTCAACACAAGCACTTGCAAGGTTTAGCTCTATCTGATGCTTTTTAAACCGGGGGATTCCATAGTAGGGGTCCTCAGACCCACAAAATCTGCTGAGCCCTGGGGGTGGCGGGGAAAGGGAAGCGCTGAAGAGGCTCCTGCATGGGAAGGTGGCACACTGGGGCCTTGTCACCAGCACAGCATGATCACCTCCTCTGCTGCCCTAGGAGAGTTAGCAGGGCTTCTTGGCTGGAGTGTTTGGATACAGCACTGGAAGCTGTGACTGTTGTCATTCAAATGTGGATTACATCAAATACTGAACTCGAAGGGCAAGTGCGAGACTTTCAGTCTTAACCTGGAGAGTTTTCATGTTTCCATTTTCAAGTAAGAAACATTCACCATTGCTGCTGATAACCCTTCTGTATGATGGTTGTGTACTTGCCCCCCTCCTTGCTGAAAGGTGTTTCCTTTTCACGATGCTGTAGTTGGAATTCTTCACAGCGTGAGCCACTTCAGCTTCATGGAGACCATGGGACAGCAGAGTGCCCCACTCACAGCTCGTCAGGCAGAACTCAGTGTGCCAGTGACACTGCTGCAGATGGGCTGGGGGTTTGGTTCCTGGTTCATTGCTTAGCTGCAAACACATAGGTGTGTCTTCCTGAATGCCGTGTGATGGGTAAGTATAAATGCCCTGCTCAAACAGGTTTCTATGCAAAGAAGTAATCCTTAAGGGTTTGCAAATGATATGGGACAAGCTGGAAACAAACAAACTGATGCTGGTGCTGATCACCAGCATAGAGGCAGGGTATTTCTGTTAGTGATTAAGACAGGCTTGGACAAGAGATTGTTGTGCGAATTACTCAGGAAGCCATCCTTCTACAGAAAGGAAATCCTGTATTGGGCTGTGTGTGGTTTATAGCAACCCGGTCTGCTTGCAGGCTCTCCGATTAAGAAGTGCCACACCCTGCTGATAGTGAGCAAACAGACTGGCAGAGGTGGCAAGCACATCTAGCTTGGTAAACAGAAAATATTTTAAGAGTGCATGTGCAGTAACACCCCTACTCCCCAAACTCCTTCATGTTCATGTACTGCTCTGGAGGTTTGGCTCCCTCAGCTGTTTGTGGTAGCAAGACAACCTCTCCTGTTTTCCCATCCCCTGCTGCTGTGACTGGCAGAGATTCATTAGTCCACAATAAAAAATAGATTTATGTCTGTCTGATGCTGTTGGTTTGTATTGTAATTAATAGTATCCCATAAAATCTGGGAGTCAGAGGAATGGCAGGCAAAGGATATTTATTTTGATCCTGGCATCTCCTTGGCTGGACCATCCAGTGGGCTGGGGAAGAGATGTGCTGACAGCTTTGCTTTCAGAGGAAATAATTAGAAGAGTAATGACTGGGACATGAAGTCAAGTGACTGACCATTCAGACTTGTATTTTTTTGCAATCAATTCTTGTACTTTTCTGCTGTAGACTGTTTAATAGTGCATTATAAGAAGCTGGAGGTGTAACCCACTCGCTGCAGAAAAGCATCTGTACAGCACTGGTGCAGGAAGGGATCCCCAGAGACTTCCTCCTGCACCTGCAGCAGACTGTGTGCAGCTCTGGTTCAGCAGGGCAGATACCGACCTGGGATAGCTGGGAGGAGACCTCAGCCTTGTGTCTCAGGTAGATCATTAACAGCATCAGACAAATGTCATCACCTGTTTGTGCCTTCTGTCCTTCTACCACTTCCTTCTACCTCCTTGGCTGGTGCGCTCTGCCTGCGTCTCTGGCAGGGGCTGGTGTGCTGCAGCATGAACAGATCAGTCACACAGATGTGTGGAATGCTGCCAGCTGTGGAGAAACTTTAATGGATGCTCGAACCCACTGCTTTCTTTTGCTTCTGCAAATCTCCCCCAGAGCTATCATGCAGACCGTATATACTGGGAGATCTATTTTTAGCTCGACTTGTTTAAGAATAACATTATTCCTTATTTAGTGAGCAAGATATCCTGGATATGGGACATTCTGGAATGAGTGTTTAGATAACATTGATTTCAACAATGGGTGATTTAAACAATGGTAGTAAAAATTGATGTTACGAATTCTCTCTGGTCACAGTTTTGAGGTCATGTTTACTAGTGTACAACCTATTATTTTTCTTGAGTATGCAGCTGCTATTAAAAACTTAATAAAGCTGAGCACCTCTGGGATGTCTCCCACCTCTGATGTATTCAGCATTTTTCCCAGAGACTCACCCTGTGCTCAGGCAGTCATGAAGCAGCCAAGGTCTCAGAAAAGAGACCACTGGTCATCTTTTATCAGCCCCAGGCTGTACAGATTTCATCTTGCCTCTGGCTGAGGAGGCGAGAAAGGACTAGCTAGTAATTTAAAAATCAGTGCTGTGCATTCATCCTGGTTCTGATATCAGTTAAGGTCACATTATTGGTGTTCAACCTCTGCAGCCTGAGAGAGCCTGCCCCAGCAGCACCTGGGCATGTAGAAGCACGTGCTGAGCCTGTGCGTGCGCTGCCAGGCCTGCTGTGGCTGGTCCCTCGCTCTGGGCCAGCTGGCCCCGGGGCCTGTCCCACTGGCTGGGGTGACATCTGCATTTCCTGCAGCCCGTGGGGCCCACGGCCGGCTGGGGAGCTGTGGCACTGCCCTGTGCAGAAGCCCCCCAGGGATAACTGCTGTGGGGGCAGCAGGCGTGAAGGGCTGTGCCAGCTCCTGCAGATGCAGCTGTCTGGCTCTGAGCGTGGCCGTGCAGCTAATCAAATCAGCCCCGCCTGAAAAGAGACTGCAGCCTGTCTTGAAAAATCACTGTGCCTGGAGCAAGGCCCGAAGGCATGTGAAACATGCTGGGCTGGAGGGTGAAAAAACCACAGGCTAGTAAAAATTGAACGTATGAGCCAAGGGTTCACAGAGTTCAACAGTATTTTCCAATAAAACATCTTGAAGGATCGTTTTAATACCAGCACAGCTGTGTTATTTAAACAGTTTGGAGTTTTGGGGGTGCAGGACAAAGTGAAGTGATGGGTCACAGGCAATAAGCAGAACAATGAATGTTTTTGTCCCCTCATTCAACCTTGTGAAGAAATACAGGAAAACATGAAACAAGGAGTGGGGAAGAAAGATGCTTTTCATGTCCTGAGTTTTCTTTGCAAGATATGGCTGTTGTGGGATGATATTTCTGAGTAGCAAGGCTATGGACTTATCTGACTGGAGCTGTCAGAAAACACGTTTTTGCTTGGAGGGCATGAAATATTTTGCTGGGTGAGATGTTACAGAATTGCCTATGGTTTCTTGCCTTTACATCTGCTTTATTTTTAATTTAAAAAATCCCCAATCTCCTGATTGTAACTCCAAGAGTCAGAGTTGGAGTGATTAGGACTTCTCTTTGTACCTCTCAAGTGTACTCTTGACTCTCACCCTAGTTTGGTTGCCTGTGAATTAATTCAGGCTGCTTGACCTTGGTTACCTAGTTTGACTTTGTGTGCAGCATCTTGGCTATGCAACACAAGCTACTTCAGTCAAGTATGATTTTTATGTACTTGAAGTCATATTTTGTTTCGTATAGACACAAATTACATAACCAAAAAATTTGTATGGCATATCTCTTGATTCTCTGAGCCTTTCCTTGTAACAGCATTTTCAACTTGCTGGGTTCAGTCTCTTGTGTTCAAGCACTGCTTTTCACCTTTGTGGAGCCACCCCTGCCACCGTGCAGATGCAGCAATAGGAACTTTATCACCTGAAATTAAACCGAGCTTACATAGATGGTCCTTAAACCTCAGCAAACAGCTTCAAAACTCTGTAAATATTTATTGAGCAAACAGAAGTTGAGGATGATGACCCTGTCCCCATCAATATTCGAGACAGTTTAACATACTTCCAGCAAACGATGTGCTTAAAAATTATCTCAAATATCTGTGTAGATTTAACCCCTGGGGTTATTTCTTCCCTCTTAATTTGTTCATGTCTGAATAATTTGGGCACAAGGTAAGAAACTCAAGGCTTTTGAATGATTCTATGACCACAGGCAGCTGTTGGTACGGCAGCAGCCCGGTGCCCTGGCATTGATGGCTTTGCTGCTCCTTTGGCACCGAGACCCTCAGGCGGAGCTGGGAACGGGCCTGTAACACTTTTATTTGAGGAAGAACGTGCAACGTGGAGCTTGTGACACGGCACCGCAGCGCGGGCAGGAGGGCTCCCCCTGACACCGCCGTCCCCTCCTGTGGGGGTACAGAAACTCGCAGTTTTACACCCAAACGGGCTGCAGGGCGCTGCTGCAGTGACGGGGGCACGGAACCCGACTCTCGCTCCCCTTTCGGGGCCGGCACGGGCCGGGCTGCGGGGGCAGCCGGGGCTCCCTGGCCGGGAAGGCGGGAAAGCGGGAGATGGGGAAAGCGGGAGATGGGGAAAGCGGGAGATCGGGAAATCGCGGCCTCGCGGGCGGCGCCGCTCCCCGCCCCGGGCCGGCCCCCGTCGGACAACGCCCCCGGCCCTCGGGCCGCCGCCCGCGGCATTTCCTCTGAGCTCAGCCGGCGGCTGACGCGGGGCCGCGTCCCTCGGAAGAGGAAGCCGGCAGCGATCG
>VWZW01006865.1:349342-361712 GCA_013397115.1 Edolisoma coerulescens
CGCGGCGCGGAGCCCTGGAGCGGTTCCACGCGCGGCAGCTGCGGGTGTCGCCCCACGTGCTGGGGCACAGCAAGGCGCACGTGGGGCGGGTGGTGGCCGAGCTGGTGCGCGCCGCCAAGGCGCAGGGGCTGCAGCCCGGCCCGCTGGCCCTCAGCCTGCGCGGGGACTTCGTGCGCATCGGCAGCGCCTACGAGCAGCACAAGGTGCGCAGCCCCGACTGCTTCGACATCCTGGTGCCCCTGCGGCTGCCGCCGCACCTGGAGCCCCAGCCGCGCTGTGCCGACGGGCCGGGGCCGTGCGGCGCCTTCGTCTGCGGCCTGCGGGCGAGGGACGGCTGGACACGACGCTGCCGGCCCTTTGCCGAGGGCTTCTGCGTGGAGCTGCAGGGCCGCAGCCACCTCTCCTCGGGGCTGGTGCTGCGCTGGTTCCAGGGCCATCTGCAGCGCTGCCTGGGCGCCGTGCGGTACCGGCTGCAGGAGCGCTGCCGTGTCAGCCTCTCGGCCTGCCCCGGGCACCCGCCCACGCTGCACATCCTGCCCTGCTCCGACTACGTCTGCTGCCACATCTCCATGGCCGTGCGCCTCATCCCAGCCATCCCTCTCGGCGACGCGCTCTACCTCACGGCCCTGCCGCCCGAGGGCCCCCACGGCTCCCTGGCCCCCGAGGCGCTCTGGGGCCTCAACGCCTCCCGCCAGGAGCAGCGGCTGCTGGGCTGGCTGAAGGAGCAGGCCCCGGCCTCCTCCTGCCACCTCAAGTGCCTGCAGATCCTCAAGGGCCTGCGGGACCTCCGCAGGCAGGGCCTGGAGGAGCCCTTCTGCTCCCAGTGGGGCCGGGTGCTCTCCTCCTACGTTCTGAAGACAGCTCTCTTCTCCCTGCTGCTGCAGGGGCCCTTGGAGGCCTGGGATGAGCGGTTCCTGGTGGAGCGGCTGGAGGACCTGGTGCTGTACCTCAGGGACTGCCTGCGCAAGCAGGTGCTGATGGATTTCTTCCTGGGCAACACCGGCATCCCCGAGGCCGTGGCGCTGCCGCGGTTCCTCAAGGAAGCGGCCCCCGTGAACTTGCTGTCTGCCTTCGACGGGCCCACGCTGGACCTTGTGGCCTTCCAGCTGCTCAGCACCTGGTTCCAGGCCCCTCACATCATCAGGATGTACAGCAGTCCCCGGTACTTGCGGCCGGTGCCCGCCCCGTGCCGGCACATCGCTGAGGCCCTGCAGGAGCCCCCGGGAGAGTGAGCTGGGGCCGGGAGAGCCGCCCTCACCCATGGGCTCTCCGGGGCATCGCCCTCGCCCAGCCCGCGGGTGCTTCAGGAGCCTGCATCTGCCTGGCAGCGGTGGGACTGATGAAACGTGCTTCTGTGGTTTCGTTCCTGACCTGAGAAAACCAGGCCAAGACTTACTGAAATTGTGATTCTCGTTCTGTAATCTCCTTGGTTGTACGTGGGAAAATGTTGGAATTTCTGGGGAAACGCGTTAGTTGTCAAGTGTTGCCTTCAGTCGACAGTTTGCAAACTAAAAGGCTCAGACTGACATTTTTAGAAATCCGTGTTAACTTTTTGCCTTAGTGGCAAAACCGAGGTTTTTCTGAGATTTTCTTTTTATGATGCAAAATCCACTTGCGATTTAAAAATCTTTTAAGTGCAAACAACCCCCCCACCCCCAATGTACCAAGATGTTCTTAAAATGTGATGAGCACTAGAGCATGGGTGTGGATCACAGTTTGAAATGCTCACTGCCATGCTTTAAATTTCCTGGGTAATTGAGCACATTGTGCTAAATAGAAATGGAACATGTTAATGTAAACTTGAGGGAAAAAGTGAAACTGCTCTGATAACAGGATGAAGAATCTGTTTTCACATTTGTGTTCAAGTGAAGGTTATACTGAAGGATTGAAATGCAGATAGAAGGAAACAAATAGCACTTTATTTTCACAAAGGCCTTATGTTTAGGATAATTGGCTGCACTAAATATTGCTATTGAGGAGGCATTAGTATTTTGTTAAAGGAGTGGTGTTTGAATTATCCCAAGGAAAACCTTTTAAAGAAATACTCCAAGGTTCATTTGTTTGTGGGTTCTAGTTGCATTTTATTATTTGTTTCTGTATTTGAGTATTATTTTCTTCAATATGCTTTACCTCAAGGACCAACAACAAAACAAGAAATTCTTTATTATATTTTGGAACAAACCTTAAACCAGTCCAAATCTCAGTGCCATAAGCTGACTGCTGCACCCTCCTGCTCCCTGGTAGGAGTTTGGTGGGATTTTTGGATGACTGCCTAACCAGTTGTCTGATTGTGTCAGTATTTGAACCAAGTAACCTTGATGGGATTTTCTAGTGCTGTACTATAGCAAATTGTTATTTTATTATGGGGAGAAGGAAGTAAAATATTTCAGGGTACTTCGGAATTATTTAGCACTGATTCGTGGTACAGTGGCAGTCTTAGGCTACAGATTCTGGTGTCCTGTAAGTATTAATATCAGGCAGATAATTGCCACTTTTTGTCTGGTTGTGTCCCAGTTGCTGGAATAACCAGTTGAGTTGTAAGGCAGCCAGGTTTGCAAGTGGCCTTAGCTCCCAGTGCAGGTCTGCCAGGGTGTCAGAAAATTCAGAATTTCAAATCCTTGCTTTATTTGGTCACCTGCTCAAGTATTTGATGTATTAAGTCCCAGAATGTGTTCTGAATTGCTGGTGCTCAGGAAGCTGAGCATGTGCCTTATTACCTGCTGTGCTGTGTCCTGAGTGAGCACTCTCAAATGAATTGTGAAGGATCAAGGATAACTTCTGGGAAGCTTAAGGATAACTTGAAGTTGCTGAGCTGCTCTTCCTCTCCCTGGTGTGTTGGTGTGCCTTATTCACAGTTCTGTGCATCAGAGCATAAAACAAACATTTTCTAAATCTATGAAGCTTTATACAAATCTATTTTTCTAAATGGAAACACTCCCTAGGCAGATGTTTGCCTACTTCTGTCTATTTTTTTAACTGCTCTTGCAGTCTTATTTTCAGGTAATTATGGCATAGGTCACACCCACAAGCTGGGTTATTTTTGTATTCGAAGCACTGTGCTTCTTTCTACAAATAGAAATAGTGTATTTATAGGTAGTATTGATCAAATGTTCTTTGCACATAGTATTTAAGACTAAGTCAGCTACATTGGTGTTTCTGGTTTGTTTTTTTTTATTTTTGGTAGCAGACCATGATATGTACTATTTTTGCAGGCATGTGTTTCTTGGTATTTAAAATAAGATGCAGTTCTGCAATCAAAGCCATTGAATCTTTTGCCCAGAGAAGAACTAGATGGCCAGCCCAGGGTATTGTGGCTGCCTGAACTCTTGACATAAAAACCCTTGAGCTGTTAATTCTGGCATCACGACTGCTTCAGTCAGCTGCCTTGTCTGTTTATGTCACTGCATCCCTGTCTCTGAAAAGGGATCTTTTCTCTGGAAAGGGGTGCACATTTGTTTAGTATTGCCACAGTACATGGAAACCTGTAATGGACTCGGTAAGGACTTTCTCATTAAAATGTGGTTAGGTCAGGAGAGGAGAGTTGCATTGGAAAATGCATGACAGGAAGAGACGGTGGGGAATGTAAATAGTATAGAAATAGAAAGTTGGGCTGAGGGGTGAGTGGGGATGATGGTAAACTCTCAGTGAAGATGCACTGCAAACAAGCCAAAGGACATGGGGTAAATTTGGAGGAGAACTATTGAAAGCAAGTGGATTTGGAGTGTAGGGTAAGACATTTAAGGGGGTTTTGCTTTCCAAAGCAGGTGGATCCATCAGGATAAAAAGTGAGGCAAACCCTCAGTTTATCAGCTGTGCAGGCAGATCTTCAGTGTGAGTTTTTGCTCAGCAAGGCATGTTTTGAGTTCATGATGGAGAAAATGCATGTGTTTGCTTTCACCTTAAGCTTGGGTGAGCCTCCTTGAAGTGAGGGGGCATCCTGCCATGAGGCAGTGTGTGTGCACTTGGTGGCTCAGTGGTACAACTGAGGTATTAAATGTGTTTTCCTTATCTGCTCTACAGCATGCATTCATGAATACCATTGACAAAAGGAGCTGATAGAAGTTGGGTTTCTGTTACAGTATTCATCTTATTCCACAGAAACACGACAGCACTGGTGCCTGCTGTGTGCTGGAGCTGTTACAGGGCCTGATCCGCAGGGAGGAGCACAGAGAACTTGACCCATATGAGTAATCCTGTGGGCCTTTTGCCTTCTTCCTCCTTTCCCAGCCCATGGATACACAACAAGTGTGTGAATACCTGTTTGCTAAGGCTGTAGCTGTTACAATGCACCATGGATTCCGTAGGGTTGCCTGTGTGTGTGTAAACAGAAACACAAACAGAAAAAAAAGCATGTTGCTTAGCACTAATGGGGGCTCTCGGGTCTCTTACCTGTGACCTAATTTTGCAAAGATTGTGCAAATGAAGTTGTTTTTATTGAATTAAGTTCATTTACAGTCCCAAAATTCATATATGTGATTTCATTTTTTATTGAAAAACGCTGTGTATTTCTCAAAGGCATTATATTTTATCTGACCAAATATCTTGCAAACATTCCTGTTTTGATTTTGAATCCCTGCAGAGTAATGTAAATTTTAAGTGTTGGTAGTGGACATTCCTGGTACAACTATTTTTTGCTGGTTAATCATAAGACCAAAGATAAAACTGAAGTGTTCAGCTGCTATTGCTTTGGTTTTTTGAAAGTGTTTATAGGCTCAACGTGTCAGCCCATTTTAATGAAACGTTTATAAATTCATTTCCTATTTAATACCAAAATACATTTGCACTTTTATTGTTTCCATAAAAAGTTGGTGGTTTTGTTTGAGTAACAATAAACAACGGTGTTAAAGCATCTGTGCCTCAAGATTTCAATTCCTTGTTACCTTTTTTTCAGTAAAAGCTACCTGCAGCCCCAGAACTGTGATTGGCAGGTTTATGTGCTCTTCAGGAGGACACTACTACAGTGGCAGAATGATGGAAAAGCAGCAAGTCCACGCCCTGGGAGTTGTGCAGAGCGATGTGGAGCAGAGCCAGCAGAGAGAGCGGAGCACGGCTGGCACCGGCTGTGGTGGTGCTGGCTTCTGAAATGGAGCGTGTCGGGGTTTGTGGGTGGCTTGCTCAGAGCTCCTGTTTCCTCGGCTCCGGTGTTGGGTTGCTGCAAATCTGCTCTTTCTGGTGCTTAATGAAAAGCAAGGGCTTCATTTCACAGGGTCTGTGGGATCTCCTCAGCACGGCATGTGCAGACACGTCTCCGTTCCAACCCGGGAAGAGCCCTGCTGAAGCCGGCAGGAGTTCTGTGGGTGGGCCAGCACGTTACCCATCCTTCATTAGCCTTTGCTGAGATGCTAGAGCTACACACATGGCTTGTGCTGCTCTTCCCTGTTAATGAAGTAACAGCAAGACCCTGAGCTTTTAAATGGTTGAACCGAAGCCAGGCTGGAAGAGGAGAGACTCCAGGTCTCTGTGTGCCTGCCTTCACCCTGCAGGGAGCTGCTTGTCTGAGAGGGGCAGCAGTTGCTGGCACAGTCTGGCTGCCGGGCTTCTTGCTGGAAAAGCGTCAACGTTTAGTGTCAACACTCAGCCACCCAAGTTGGCATGGTGAAAATGTATTTAGAGCTTCACCTCTAATAACATTATCTCTTATTAATGGCTTCCTTAAAAGCAATAATCATCCTCTGGTCTCCATTCAGTCCTTGCTCTCAAGTATTTCTCTGTTTGAAGCCTGAGTTCCTATTCAACAGAAAAGAAACACAGGACATTCCTTTTGTGATAAATCTGTTAAGAAAAAATTAACTGGCCTAAGGACTTGCATGCTTGGTGTTTAAAGAAAAGCCTGTTTGCATCCAACTCATTGGATAAATTGTTTAAAATCTTTCCATCCTTGTGCAAATACCTCCTTGTAATGCAGCCAAGGTCAGCAGTGAATTGCTGATTAAATACTGCTAATGCAAGTTAAAGCTGTCTGGAAGGGAAAGGAGTCTTATTTGTGCCTCCCATTTTCATAAGGCTCCAAAAGAGCTCAGACACGGGAAATTTGCTGTTCCAGGCTGATTTATTTCTTGTGTCACTTCTTTAAATGTCTGCCTGGTGAATCTTCCCTGAGGTAAGTGACATAATTTCAGTAGCTGGCAGAAGGGCAGCCAGCCCCCCTTTCCTTGGGCTGACAGCACTGGGAAGCTGGTGAGGAAGGAATAAGGACTGGCACCCCTGAAAGCACAGGGATTCTCCTTCAGTGCTTGCTGGTGCTTTGGAGCACGGTGCTGTGCTCACTGGAGAGGCTGAAGGAGCTCCCAGCTCTAAAATAAGCAGGATATGGAGGGCTGACCATGGATCGATCTGTCTGGGTTTCTCAAACATAGCGGTGCCTACGTAAGAGACTGCCTCTGCCCTGGGGCATGTGCCTTCAGTGTCCTGTTTTAAACAGGTAACCGAGAATTGGCACATTTGCAGCTGCTTTACAAGGGATCAGCAGCAGAGCTATAGGTAACGTGTGTTCTGTGGCTGTAAACAGCCTGTGATTCAAGTAACATTTATATGCAAAACGCTTAAAGGTTGTTACCAACGCGTGTGCATCAAATGTCATCGTGTACCAGGCTCTGTGTTAAGCCTTGTTTTTTTTCCTTTTAAAGGATAGCAACGCTGATTCAGAGACTCGGAAAAATTCAGTGTGCTCCAATGACAGGCTGCTTTTCTTGACACCCCTGGGAGTTCCTCCCCCCTCCAAAAAAAAGAAAAAAACAAACGCGAAACCCCTGAAAAAATGGGACCAGAGCTGCATAGAGAATACTCATCTCTCTGAGCTGGGCTGAATGTGATAAGGGTTTGTTAGTGATTTCATGATACTTGTGATTCTCTGTTGGTTTTTATCCCTGCCACAGAGTCCATACGATAATCTGGGCAGGGGGGAAAAAAAGGGGATATAAGGAATCGAGCAGACAGGCTTGATGGAGATTGTGCTGCCAAAATTACCAGCTATCAAATTAAAGAAGAAAAGTCACCAAAAATTACCAAAAATTTATGGTGGATTCCTAGGGGAGAAAGTGAAAGAGTTGCTTTGAAAAGTCTCACTGTACTGACCCAAACAAATAGCTGTAGAAAGAGGAAGAACAGCAGCGAAGTCCAACCGAGAGCCCACTTCTCCTCGGCAATTTCGGTCCACTCCTTTCAGTTTCATGTAGGTGAGAAGAGAAACTTGGAGCTGAATTCACGGGCAAATCCGTGTGCTTACTGCTTCAGGGGAGTAAGAGAGGGCAACTCTTGGCTCTCTCTTTCAGGGTTTAATCCTGTGCAAGATTAAAATGCTGAAATACAAAACTCCCATCGAGGGAGGGAGTGTTCAGGCATGGTTTGCCAATCCATCTCCTGTGCTCCACCAGATGACAATCAGGGGTCACTGGTTTTGAAGGCAAGTCAAAATTCAGTTAGGTTTACACATGCTGGAAACTGCTCTTGAGCTTCCCAGTTCCTCCTGCCATGGCACAGGGAGCTGCTCCACTGCCTGTGCAAGTGAAATGCCGGAGCAGCCGCTACAGAGGAAATGAGTCATTCCTCTATTTCTGTTGCAAAAGATTTCTCTGTGCTGTGCAATGCATTTAGGAATATATTCCTGCTGCTTCTTGGAAGTTCTCCTAGGACCACGTTTAGGCATAAAAACATCAGCAAATGAACAGGCACGTTACAGACTTTTTCTCCATTTAAATCGGCTGTGCAGCCTTGGCTTCTATAGGAGGGATTTTCAGGACCCCTGAATTTTGTGCAGTTCTCATCTCTGGGTCTGTTTGCTGGTGGAGGGGCTGCTGCCCAAGAGGTGATTGGATGGGGGTATGAGTGTGTCTTCTGACCATCTCTTTCTGTCCTGCCCCCTTGAAGGCTGGTTGAAGTGTGTTCCAAAAAGGAGAAATTTTCTAGTCATAAGGATCGTGAATCATGGGCACTTCTCCAAAAAAATATTTCTGCACATTTCTGTATGTTTTCCCCAGAAGTCACTTGAGCTCAGCAGTTGTTCAGGCCCGAGCAAAAATAATGACATCTCCTGAATAGTAAAAAAAAATAGGGGCAGTGGGGAGGAGAGCAGCAGCAGTAGACTCTGAGAAAGCAATAGGCCCATTTCTCCCCTTTTTTTTTCAGTGTGGTGTTTTCCAGAGCGCTGTGAGCAGACATTAAACTGCCTGCTGGCACAGTGTGGATGGGGCAGTACCTGAGAAGCATCAGGCCTCTCTGTCTCTCACTGCTGCCCTGACAGATGGATGACTAAATAAAGTGAACTGGCACTCAGTTGTATCTTCTGCTGGGGGAACCCTGGAGATCTTGGTAAGAATTTGGCAAATTGTCCATTTTCAAATCTTTCAGGAGTCTGACTTGTTCAGGAACGAAGGAACTCTTGGCTGAAGCTTTGTATGTGCCTAAGGATGAGTTTCCTTGGCTCTTTGAGTGCTGTCTGCCTTGAAATGCAGACCCTTCACGGTGTCCTGCACCTGGCTGGGGCCACCAGTTCCAGCAGAGCAGCAGCAATGCAACTTTACAGTGACATTTACCCCCTGTATTTTACAGGTGCTTCTCAAAATGTTCCCACTTTCAGTTACATGATGTGACTTTCAGACGTGGTGAGTGCACGAGGGAGGGACAGAGGGAGACTGGTAGCAAAACACACTGACTTCTGTGGTTTGCTCCATATAAATCCTGTGTGCAGAGCTTGTGTGCAGAGCAGTGTTTTAAATTTGCCTCTTGAAATCATTTTCATTACCCAAAGGGTGTATAGAGGCACATAACGAGCTTTTAACACTCAAATAATTCCTCGAGGAAGAATTGTTATGGCCTTCCAAAACGATCCCTGTGTTAAGTGGCAATTAAGAGCTAATTATAATGAGATGCTGCTGGATGAGATTAGTATCTGACTTAGAATGACAACAGAGACATCCACATAAACTGGAGAGGAGAGAGTGGGAGAAGGGGGTAAGTAGGGGAGGCAGCAGCTACACTGCAAGGAGGGGCAGGTGATCACCTTGGGGAACACGGTCACCACCTGGACAATCATCAGAAGAATCAGCCCTCAATGGAAAACATGACACTGTTTCTGAGGGAGAACCTGGGATTTGCATGAACTTCTTCAGCCAAAGCTTTCAGGGCTTGTAACTCTTGTGGAAGGAGATGTGTGAGCTCTGCTTCCTGCCTTCTGCAATGTCAGCTGGTGAAAGTGCTGTTCACCAGTCTCTGGCAGCTGGAGGGACCATGAAAAAGGGTCATTTCAGTGGTGAAATTTATCTCTTTGGCTGATAAAGACCTTCATAATGGGACTTTCATTTCAAAGGGCTCCGGCAGTGCAGCCGTTGGAGTTTCTGTTTGCCTGACTGCCACTGGAGTAGCTGTATGTGAAGTGCACAGGTATTTTATTTGTATAAAACTGCTCACTCTCGGGGGTCAGCAAACACAGCTACCCCAGAAACTTTCGAGTTGCAGAGCAGAAGGTTAATTTTGAGTGAATAAGGTGCTCCTGTGATTGAACACGGGACCCTGCACACACCAGGGTATGCTGTCCTGACTGCTCTGGCACATCTTTTTGAGAGCACCGAGGGTTTGTTTTCAGCAGATTTCCCTGGTCCAGGCTCACAGAGGGAGCAGGCCCTTGCAGTGAAGGGAGCAGATGGACACCTCCTTTGTCCTTCGTGCACAGTATTTTCATAACCTTTCAGTGGCATCCCTGCGGAATGGGGAGAGGATGGCAGTCACGCGTTGGCCACAGCCCCTCCGGTTCTTCCAGCGGGGGAGGAAGTTGGGATGAGATCAGATTTACTTTTGTCCCTTTTCTGCTTGGAAGCTTTTTTGTGTTGCTAACGAGGTCCCCAGCCCAAGGCTGTAAAAGGGATGCTGCAGGAAGGAGGACAAGTAAGCTTCCTCCCTTGGGAGAGGGCAAATGCAGTCCTTGACTCATAGAAACTGCTGTGCTGGGGCCAGTGGAAATAGTTTGTCACCCGTCATGGCAGGGACACAGTCTGAGCTACTGGCACAGTGGGATGAGGTGCAGGGTGGGGCTGGACCCACAGCAGGACGTTGCTCAGGAGCAGGGACATCTTCCCCGACAGCATTGCTCCATCAACTGCAAGTTGCTGGGCAGAGGAACACAACGTGCTGCTACCTGTGTAATACAAGGAGCAGCCCCAAGATCAAAAGTGTTCCCATCTGATCTGTAAGAACAGGGTTTTCAGTCAGACACCCAGGAGAGCTCCCAGCATCAAGGAAGAATGTTATCACCTGGATTTTGGCAGACTTTTGCATAGGAGCCTGGTTCAGTCTGTGATGAAACCAGGTTTGCCTTCCAAGCTTGGCTCTGAATGGCAGAGAGCACGGTGTGTGTTGCTGTGTGTGTAGTGATTTTGGTTTCCATTAATGCCCAGAGAAGAGATTCCTTGGGAGAAGGAAATTTTAATTCGGAAAGGACTCAGTTCCTTTATATTGGTTGCATTTAGCTGGGCTTGTAGCCTCCCTCCTCAGCAGAGCTGTGTCCCACTGGAAACGCCGCAGGGTAAATGCAGAGAATGGAGAGGAGGGAAAAGAATTCAACAACAGAAACAGACAGGTGAAACCGAGGTCCTTTCAAGGCAGAAATATTCAGGAATTCCATTTTATTTCTCAGCTACAGCATTGCAGTGCTTTAGAATGCAAATTGCCCCTTTAGCCCACCAAGTTGAGCTCTACTGCACAACACAGTACTTTGCACATCTGCTTAATGAGATGTGCAAAATGGGAAAACCAGATGTAATGGTCTCTGCTGCTGTGAGGAGATGGTTGGAAACAGAACCTTTTGTCATAAAAATAGTCATGCCCTTCTGAACCTGTTGAATCCTGAAGCTGACTTTGGCATATTTTTTCAAATCATGGTTTGGTATTTGCAGCTGAATGATCCTGAACGTGTTCTTGTAGCTGTTCCTTTGCAGCTCGGAAGTGGGTTTTGCTGCTGTTGGTAATTGGTTTTTTCCCAAAAGCTTTAAGCAATCTCTATTTTTCTGTTTTGTTAATTTGTTTCATAATTTAAAAGCTTTTCTCTTACAAGCTATATTTAAATGGTTTTGGATAACTTTTCCTATATTTCACAGCTGTGTGGCCCAGGGCTCAGTTATAAAGCCTTGCTGATTCAGTTGAAGAAAGTGTGCTTGACCACATCTGTTTCTGTGTTAATTTACATCTTTAAGCCACTGCTGGAAAGGAGAAACCTGTAAATTCCAATTCCTTCCCTGTCCACTTTCTAGGTTTGATGTAGTTTTTGATGCTCCTAGGAATAGGAATTGTGACTTGCCAAATTAGTGTGAATCAAATGGGAAGAGTCACAGCACAGTAATTCAAACAGCTTCCAGGGGATGGGACTGCTCTTCTGAAATAAGTCATCCATGAGTCTGTAACACAACCAGAGCTCTCAGCATTTATTTTACAATTCTGTCCCTGAGTCTAAGAGAGATGATGTTGAGACAGAGTTTGCCTTGTTCTATAAAATCCCACACTCTGGCCTTTTTAGAAGATATTGTCTTACTTTTTAAGGTGGGCACTGAAAGTATCTTGAGCACCTTTATTTCTAAAGCTGTGTCGCTTTGAAGGCTGGGTTCTGTCCCCATTTGCTCAGCCCCTTTGCCAGGATCACACTCGATCCCCCAGGGCTTGGGAAGCCACATCTGCAGCTCCCACCCAGCTCCTCTTGGTAGAAATGACTCTGACTCCACTGAGTTTGTCTTTCTGAGAAATGGGGACACCGCTCTGCTTCAGACTGTTGTTGCTCGTTTCTCAGTCATTAAATTAAAACAAATACAAAGTAGAAATTTACTTTTAAAATAGAGCTCACTTCCTTAGGAATTTGCTTCAGTGGGGACTGTGAGATACTCTCTCTGTAATGATTTATAGTACAAAAATAGCTCTGTCCTATGTCTGCAAACAGTTAGAAATGTGAGCCTGGAAAAGAAATCCAGTGGCTAACCCGTCAGCCCTACAGCTCGAATAAACCAATCATAAACAAAATGAATTACAGAAGCAACTGAAGAACTAAACTTCCCTATAAATACAACGTTCTCTCCTCGGAAGTCTGAAAATACTCCAGGCTTTTTAGCCTGACCCAAAGCCTGCCGTATCCAAGCTTTTTTGGTCTCGGTGCGGGGAGCGGGTTCCAAAGCAGAAGCGCCTCGGTGGCGCGGTGCCTCTCCCGGCTCCCTCCCGGCTCCCTCCCGGCTCCCTCCCGCCTCCCTCCCGGCTCTCTCCCGGCTCCCTCCCGGCTCCCTCCCGGTTCCATCCCGGCTCTCTCCCGCTGCCAGGGCCGCCCCGGGCCGGGACCCCGGGAGCCGCTGAGCCACGGGGCAGGCAGGTACCACGGGGCAGGCAGGGCCCGCGGGGCAGG
>VWZW01006865.1:367098-389066 GCA_013397115.1 Edolisoma coerulescens
GTCGGGCTGGTTCAGCCCCTGGGCGACCCCCGAGCCGCCCGCTTCCCAGCCATTGCCCCGAGCGCAGCCGCCCGGTTCGCGATGAACCCGAGCGGGGGGAGCATCTCCAGCCGGGCGGGCGCTGGCACAGACCCCGCTACCGACGCCACCCGTGCCCCCGTCCCGCGGGGCCGTGTCCCCCTCCGCCCGGCCCGCCGTGCCCCCGCGGTCCCCTCCCGCTCGGGGCTGGGCCGCCGCCGCGCCCGGCGGGTGCGAGCGGGGATGCTCAGGGAGCTGCCCCGGGCGTCGGGCTGGAGCACCGGGGGCGGACCCGCCCGAGGTGTCCTGCGGGGCTCGGCGGGGTCTCGAGTGGGGCCGGGCAGCCTTCAGCAGCACGGCCGTCGGGGCCCGGGGGTACAAGGTGGGGGTACCCGGGTGCGGAGCTGGACTGCAGCAACATCCCCTTATCTCCACACCGGCATCTCAGTCACGGTGGGATGGTGGGGGACGTGTGGCTGAGGGGACCGCACTGTCCACTGCCTATGGAGCTTGTGAGCCTTTCCTGGGGTGTAACTGCGGGGGCAAAACACGGCCTGTGACCAGTGGGGACCCCACCCTGCTGCAGCATCCCTGGGGATACTGCCACGGTGGTTTGTTGTCACTGGTCTGCGGACCTGGCTGGGATTGGCGGCTGTGCTAACTTGGAGCAGGTAACCCCCAGCAGGGGCCCTGCAGCAGGCTGTGGAGATGGAGCCCAGCCCCCAGCCCTTGATGAGGGTTCACTGGTGGCTGGAGACTCCCATCTGGGTTGTTCTCTGCTCGGCCAGTTGGGATGACGTGGCAGAGCGTGATGGTGCCTCCCCGACCCTGGAGGCTGAGCCCTTCTCCAGGGGCTGCTGAGCACATCGCAGCAGCTGCGCTCCCGGGGATCCCCCAGAGCCAGCCCTCTGCTGCAGCCTTCCCTACACCCCTGCCCTTCCCCGGCCCTGACCCTCGTGCCAGGCGCCAGCGAGGTGGGTGAGCAGGTGGTCGTGTTTGCTTTCCTTCCCTGGGCCCCTGCATTTCAGCCCTGTTCCGTGCTGTGGACTTGTTTACCTCTTCAGCGCTGCCACGCTCAGTTCTGATCCCTGCCCGCCCGTCTGCGGGTGGTCACAGGTCTCTGCCACCGCACTGGGGGATGGCTGTGTGCCCTCGGGGTTGGTGGCACCCAGGGGTGGGCTCACGTCGCTGTGACGATGGTGACCAGGAGGGCTGTTTGATGTGAGCCTGCCGTGTCCCTGTGGGCCGTTTGGAAAAGCCCTCTCTTCTCACGACGCGTGCTCCCGCGTTGGATCGCGTGGCACCGGTCCAGCCGCTTGGTTTGAGAGCAGTTTAAGTATCCTCCTTGCAGCTCTGCTAAACCGCTGTAGCTCTGGCTGCAACTTCGCATTATAAGGAATGATAAAGCCCTTTTAACCATTTAGAATTTTCTTAAACAGTTGGCCCATGGGCATCTGTAATCACTGTCTTGTCTCATTGCACTGCAGCTCTTCTGGTCTTTTAACTGCTTCTAACGAGTGGTGGCCTTTTTGAGAAGCACTGGCTTCCAAGAAGTCTCAAAGGAAGGCCATAACATGGTCCATGGGAGAGTTCTTGGAACTAAAGGCAACTTCTGCATCCCAGCTTCTTTAGAAAAGGCTGCTCTTGTCATGAGTGTAAACCTAGGAACCAATTTCTACATTTGGAAGAGTAGGATAATGGGTCGAGTATAATGTTCCAAGGGTGGCTTTGTGAATAAAGAACTGGTTTGGGATGCCTTCTTCCTTCGCTGTAGATTTTCTCTATGGCTTGGGGGAGGTAGCTGCAGTGCAGACTTTTGGATGGGAGTGTGGGACTCCAGCCTTTAACTTCTGTGTTCTTCAAGTCACATCTGAGGATGAGGCTGAAGGAGCCCAGCAATGTGTATGTAATGGAGAGTATTCAGCCTGTACCTCTTCCTAGAAACGTTGCTTTAATGAGTTGGCATTGGAACTGCACTGATATGGGCTGAATATGGAGAAAAGCCTTTTTTCCCACTGAAAAATTTGGATGTGGTTTGCTGTCAGCAGCAAGTAGTTGCTGCAATTAGAGGCAGGTTACTAAAGGAAACAAAATAAGTGGTTGCATGTGATAGCCATTAGCAAGGAGCAATGAGCAGGATTTTTGTGCTTCAGAATGGGTTTGGGAGCTCTGCTCCTGGGAAAGGAGGAGCAGAGGGAGCTTTGTGGGGAAGGACTGGAAATGGCAGAAGCTGATGCCTGGTCAGACCTCTCCTTCCTCTGACATCTACAAGGTACTGTCTTGCCAGAAATTCAAACTCATCCCAGGCTGGGGCATGTCACGGCAGAAAATTTAAAGTTGTTTGAGCATTGCTAACTTGTTTTTGTCTTTTTCATTTTGTTCCCCTTTGCTTCATCCTGGGTGTCTAAAAGGACAGTTGGAACCAATAAATGAGGTGAGTTAATCTGATGATTCACTCCCTGCTCTGTCTCGCTCCATCCTGAGGGGATTGTGTCGTATTTTCTGACTCTTTACTGATGTCCTAGATATAAGTAATGCACTGCATTTTGGGCTGGTGATTTTTTGGTTTGCAATGCCCAGATTTTGTTTATGGAAAAAGAAGTGTGTTTTACTGTAAAAAAGAGCCATGTTCCTGCAAAGTCTTCTCTGCAGATCAGGTTCCTCTGAGGAAACCCCTCCGCAGGTCCACACTCATGAATGCTGCAAATGTCTCGAGTATTTTGGGGAGATAACTGTGGAGAATCTCTCATACACTTCATTTCTTCAGTTTCTCAGGAACATTTCAAGGTCACATACAGCTGTAAAGCAGTTTGACCCCGGGTGCAGGTGCTGTGCCCTTGCAGCCACGTGTCTCCCACCGTGCCCACAGCAGTGCCCTTGTGCTGCTTGATGAGCCCTCTCATGAAGTTGGAGCTGGTGTGGGTGGGAAATGAGCTGAGGTTTGGCTCTCTGCTCCTCTCAAAGCAGAGCTTTGAAGTGGGGGAAGGCTGTGGGGATGGCATGGAAATGGGGCCACAGGGTGCTGCCACTCAGGTGGGGAGCTGACACAGCACTGCTCAAAGTGGTGCTGCCCGTGCCACCACAGAAACCTAAGAAATCGAAGACTTTTCTGGGTTAACTGTTCTTCTAAAATATATTATTGAAGGTTCTTCATTAAATTAATCATGGTAGTAGAGGGGAAGCATGAGGACAGTGTGCTCTGGCTAATCCATTTCAGTGGTGAGTTTGTTGGGCCGTAATGCTCTGTGTGTATGGACTGTACAAATATTGCTGGTACCTCTACAGAGATGAAGTGTGTTCACATTGCTGTGTTAATTAAATAGATCCTCGCTGGATTTAATTGAAGCTTTCACTTACCTTCAGTTTTTAATTCCTTCTGTTGTGTGTTTGCTGATCTATTAGATTGTTGATGTGTGTGGAGGAATACACACGTTTCCACTCCAGCATATTACTGTACCACAGTGCTTTGTAAATCACCCTCTTGCCAACCTACATAATAATACATTGCTACTAGAGGGGAAAATACCTGCAGAGAATGCTTATTTTCCTGCCTTGTTATGGCATCAGTGGCGTTGGGCTGGTAACTGCATAGCACTTGTCTGTTGGTATAGATGAAATAAATATAGTTCTTCATGTTCTGTTGCAGAAACACAAACACAAATACAGCTGAATGTTTTTTCTCAATAGCTATTGATGGGTTGTAATCTTGTACTTTGGTTTCCAATGGCTCCAGGGTCTGCTCGCTCGGATCTCGGATCTCTTGCTGTGCCGCTGGACTTGCAGGAATTGTTGTCAGAAGTGTTTCGACTGTAGCTGTTGTCAAACAAACGAAGATGAAGTTGAAATCCTGGGACCTTTTCCTGCTCAAACGCCAGCCTGGCTGTAAGTTTAGATGCACGATTTCCTAGCTTTAACCGAGGAGTAGGACTGCTCAGCTGTGATGGGAGTGTTGGTATGAATTGCAATGGGACATTCAGAGGGTGCCACTCAGAGAGCAGGAGCCTCCCGAGGGTGGGAATGCAGGCTGCTCCTGGCATGGTGAAACAGGGCAGCTCTGTTAGCTCCAATAGCAAGGTTAGTCTTTGTAAAACCGCTTCTGATGGGTAAGACAGAAGTTGTTTTGTAAGCTGGCATAACAAGCTGATAACCGGTTTAGCTGTGCCCCCTTCTCTAAAGATGCCTTTCATCTTCATTCCTATTTCCTCTTCAAATGGACCAGCCCTTTGGAGCACTTCAACTTGGCTGAAATGCTGATGAGGTTGTTTTGAAATACTTTCTTATCCTAGCGTGAAGGTGGTTATCATATAGGCAGATGAAAGGCACAGCTCCTACGTGCTCTGAAGGGGAAACTCATTTAAAGTTTCATTTAGCAGGACTTAATCTCCTGCATCACCATAGTACTCTTCAGAATTTCTTCTCAAATGATTAAAGAGCCACAGCACCAGGTTTTCTCTGGAGCTTTGATGAGTATATTTGCAAATCCATTACAAAGGCAGTCAGTGAAGTCTCCCCTCTTTTACTCCCTCTCCGTCAGGAATCTGCAGCACAGAGGTGACCCCGTGGAGGCAGTAGTGAAACCCAGAAGGGAGCAGAGCTCTCTGGTGTTTCAGTGGCTGCCTTGTCAGCTGGGCTGGGCTGTCTTTGTGGAGCAGACCATTTGATGGACATGGCTTCAGTGTGTCCAGAACTTGTGGCACAGGGGAGGCCCATTCAGTGCAGCATATGATGCTCAGACTTTGGTACCTGGGCACTGAGACACTCAGGTGATTTTATCTGCTCCTGCGAGTATGTGCTGTCATTCTGTGCCAGCTCTGGAAGGTTCATGTCTTGGTGTTGTACAAAATAAATTTTCTCGTGTTTAAATCGCAGTCTTGTCCACGTACTCTTCAGAATTCAGGTAGAACAGGATGGTAATTAATACTGAAGCAATAAAAATAGAGCTGTTTGAGATGTGTTAGAGTGGTTTTTAAGTGTGGAGCAGCATATTTAAGAATCTGATATGTGCTCAGAAAACGGATTCACCTGCAATTAATGGGGAATGGAAACAAAATCAATGCTAAATAGGAAAGCATCACGCAGAGGAGAGCACAGTGATGAGGCTGCAGTATTGGATGTGGAGGGATCGGTGCAGGAGCAATTACATCTTGGGAACAAGCAGCTGGGCTTGAGGTGAGAGGGTGATTCAGAGCTTATCTGGTGTGCTGAGAAGCTGAAGGGACACCTTGAGTGTTTTGGGGTGAGGAGTGATTGTACCAGGGTGTAGTTTCTCACTCTTGGGTTCTTCTGTCTGGCCAAGGGGGCGATGCGAGCACTGAAGCCCTGTTGTTCTTATCTCAAATCTCAGATGTCTGGTGGCTTTGCAGATGAGTTGGACTTTGCCACAGGCAGAGAACAGGGAGACCTTTGGACTCATGAAATGCTCTCTCCAGCCTGTATTGTTTCCCCCTGGTCCTGCTCCATCTGCAAGCCCCTACAGTAACTTCTTTGGCCATAAGCAGAGGACAACACGCTCTGGGAAAAAACAACCCAGTTCTTCAACCCTCTTGCACTTTATGCTTCACCTGTGGATGCTCACAGCCCTGGGAAGGGTCCCTGGGACCCCAGCCCAGGCCATTTATCCATCTTTCCATCTAGCTCTGGGTGGTTTGGTGCAGGTAGGGTGTCCCTGTCCTGCTCTGGTGCTGAGAGAAGGTGAGCTCCCAGACGCCTGAGAGGGGCAGCGGGCACCCAAGAGGAGGGCACAGGAGAGGAGGAGCTGTGCTTTGCCAGGAGGCCTGGGCCTGCCATGCCTTAGGATCACTGAAGTCAGCATCTCCTGTGACACAGCTGCAAACCCGTGATCTCCAGGGATGCCTGTTGGCACACAGTGATGTACAAGCTGGAGATGAGGCTCTGCTTGCTTGAAAATGCTGTGGGCTCCTCTTGAGCTGGCATGGACCCAGTGTGGTGCCAGGGAAGGTGACAATGCCTTGTGGTTCCAGGGTGATTCTGCTGGAAAATGGTGAGGGAGCACAGAAATTATTTAAGTGAGGAGGACAAAGAGAACAGAGGAGATGGGGAGAAATAGAGGACCCAAGGGGATGTGGTTGAGAGGAGAGGGGGAGAAAATGAGCCTGCAGAGGAATAAGGGTCTGGAAGTTGAAGAGGAAAAGAAAGTAAAAGGCAGGAGCCAGATTTGGTATATTTTGTTTGCTGACGAATGGGAGAGCCAAGCTTTTTGTGTGTGCATGTTTAAGGTGGAAATGATCCCACATTGACTCAGAATTCAGAAACCAAAGAAGAATTCTGTTTTCACTGTGTTGATCTTATGTTTTTATATCTCTATATCATTTTTGGACGCAGGGAATGATCTCTAGAGTTAGATGAGCAGAATAAGAGTTTGGGCTTGGTCTTAAAAGAAGATGTTTAATGGGTGTGTTTTCAAGTGCTCAGAGATCTGTGTGTGCCAGTTGACCCCTCATTCTTTTTTTTTCCCCTCTTATTTTTGAAAAGGGGGCTTTTGTATTTAGTGGAAACCCCTACAATGAAAAACAGATTTGACATCACCATATTTTGCATTTAGATGCATGCATTGAATTTGGGAACAAATCAATTTATTGTATTCCCTGCTTGCAGCCTGAAAGTGTTTTAAAAATAGATCTAAGTTTTCAGCTGAGGTCTTTCCATCTTGCCTCTTCTTCATGGGCCTGAGATACTGGTGTAATGTAGAATGCAGCTTGTTCCTTCCTCACCTTCCTACCCACGCCCCAGGGGAAAACTGTTTTTATGGTCCTCACTGGTGAACGAGCAAACATCTGAATGCCCGTGGTTAATGACCCAGCCTTTATTTTCTGGCCCCGGGTTTTCCCTTTGGCAGCTCTGAGACACCTCATTGTCCTGGAAATTCAGGAGTGGACGATAAAGCTGCAAGTTTAAGCCTTTCCTCTTGAAAGAAATGGATTTTTCTCACTTTCTGAATTTTTTGCAGTGGCAGCTGAGGGGGAAAAAAAACCCCATTCCTGCCATGAGTCCAGTTGCATTGACCTGAGTGCGTGGTAACTTCTGTTATTTCATGAGGAGCACTTGCACCCTGGTCCTTGAAGGAAAGGTCTGGGAATGAGGGTGTAGGTTGGAGCTGTCATGGAATATTCTACACAAACCCCGAAGATAAACAGTGCACACTGTGAGACTGAATTGAAATCAGGACACGACTCCTCTTTCCAAAGGTTCGGATTAAACAGAAACAGAGCTGCTTTAACCAGAGCCAAAGTTTATTTGAGGAAAAATTATTGTGGCTCAGTAGCAATTTCCTTACTAAAGGTCATCTGTATGTTATTAACTCACTATTACGTTTACCCATTGTAGAACATCCTTAATGCCTCTCTTCCTGGTTCCCTTTTCACCCTGCCTCGTTCTGTGCATTTGCTTCTCAAACACAGGCACATCCAAATGCCACCTATGATTGTCTGGACCTGCATTTAGGCATGAAAAAGCTATTTGTGTTCCAAGTGCTGGTTATACATCAAACTGTATAGTTTGGACTGCCTTTAATGGGCTGCAGAGCTGTGCAAATATTGCACGCCCCTTTTAGCAGAGGGGTTGGTTCTGGTTATTAACAGAATTTTTTTTTTTTAGTGTGGATGAGTCGTGTGAGTCTGAATTGGTGAGATTTGCATGGATCCTGCTGTGAACTCTGTGGGTTTGGATAAGAATTTCCAGTTGGTTTTTGGGGTTTGTTTGGTTTTTTTAATGCTAGTTGGGCTTCCCTGCAAGTTTACTGCATTTTGCAGAACATACCAATTGCTCTACTCCAGGCGTTGGTTACTAATGAAAATGATTCAATATATTTCATTTATACCCAGCTGAGCCGTGCACACAGAAAGGGTGGATTGGAAGCGAAACTCAGCCAGGATTCCCCTTTGCTTTGCTCATTTCGTGCTGATGCTTTCCCCGTGTCCTGCTGCTGTTTCCTGCCCCAGGGTTGGCTGTTTGCAGGAGGCAGCACAGGTCACGGAGCCGGTGGGGGATTCCATCTCCATCGGCAGCACTCCCCTCTGAGCACGCAGCTGCAGACCCTTCCTCTCTGCAGTTGTCACTGGCTGCTCCTGCCCTTCTTTCAGTCCAAGCTGGGAGATCCTCACTCCTTTCAGGAGCCACTGCAGCTGTGACACGTTGGGGTTCTCAACCAGAATGTTGTTTTATTTAAAAACAGCTTGTGTGTACACATACACATTAAACAAACTGAAAGGGGAGTTGTGGACTTCTCTGTGGTGCCAGCCTGCTGTGGAGCCTTCTCAAAGATGCTACAAAACTTGCTTTGTCATTTAGATCCTGCCAACTTCCCTGCTCCCACCAAGACCCCTGGGCAGCAAAATTATTGTCTGGTGAGAATCACATCTGGTTTATAGAAGTGGATAAAAAGCAGCCAGTTATTTTAAAAGGCATTCCAATAAATAGTAAATAATGTATTGTGTTTATAAGTTTTGAAACTTTACTGGCAAACCTGCAATATTTTAGCAGGAGGTGTGTGGTGGGTTTGGGATATCTGAGCATGGTGGTTTTTCTGTGCTGGTTCATTCCTAGTGAAGTCTCTGCTTCCAAAGTGTAGCTGTGAATTACAGCAGGAGGCTACTGTTTGAGGTTTGTGGTTTGTGGGGTTTTGTTTTTTCTTTTTTTTTCCTTAGAGAGAAGTATAATATTTCTGATCAACGTCTGAGTTACGTGTGCCTTGGTGGCCTGTGTTGTGCTCTAATACTGATAAAAGTCTGCTTGAAAGACAGGCAGAAAGATGAAGAATCTGTTTTTTACGTAGGTCTGAAGTCAGTTGCTCAGCCTTTTGCTGGCCAGATAGATCAGGAGATACCCCACAGCATCGAGGGACGAGCGCCCCAGATCAGCCCCGGAATGCCAGAACACGCTGTTGTTCTGTATGAACTCCTGGTACCGGGCTGAATCATCCAAAGGTCTCTCATTATAACAGGATAAGCAGCCAAAACGAGGACAAAGATGGAGACTCTGATAATACAATCAGCGAGCTGCCTCCCACTCCTCAGGATGTTTCCCCTGACAGAAGGCGGTCGTCGTCAGATACATCACGGTCCACTTACAGCCTCACGCGGCGGATTTCAAGTAAGGTCGTCCTTCCAGCATTAATGTAATTCTTGTGGGGGAGAAAATCAAACTGTAGTGCTTGCTCTTTCATCTTTTAGACAGGGAACCGAGTCAAGTTGAAGGCACATTGATTAAAATCTCATCCTGTTTTGCAGGAGCACAGTGGAAGGGGCCAGCCCTGCTCCTCTTGCTGAAGCACAAGCGTGGTAATTGCACGTGAGAACGGACAAGGAGGGAAAAGTGTAGGCGAGCCTGTGCTTCAGCAGAGCTGAGGGTGCTTTAATTGTCGGCAGCGCGAGGGGGAAAAGCCCCACGGTGGAGCCTGTGCTGGCCCTGCACAGACACAGAACAGCTGTACCCAAAAAAGCACCCAAAGCTGCTGTGCACCTCTGATTGCTGTAGTGGACTTCCCAGCAATCACATCTGTGTGTTTCTCTCGTGCAGGTCTGGAGTCGAGGAGGCCGAGTTCTCCGCTAATCGACATCAAACCCATCGAGTTTGGAATAATAGGAGCTAAGAAAGAAATAGTTCAGCCAACTATCCTGCGAAAAACCTACACCCCAGATGACTATTTTAGAAAATTTGAACCCAGGCTGTACTCTCTGGACTCAAATAGTGATGATATGGACTCCTTGACAGATGAGGAGATCTTGTCCAAGTACCAGCTGGGCATGCTGCACTTCAGCACGCAGTATGATCTGCTGCACAATTATCTGATAGTGCGAGTCATTGAGGCCAAAGATCTGCCTCCTCCAATTTCTTACGACGGCTCAAGGCAAGACATGGCTCACTCCAACCCCTACGTGAAGATCTGCCTTCTTCCTGATCAGAAGAACTCCAAGCAGACCGGAGTGAAACGCAAAACGCAGAACCCGGTGTTTGAGGAGAGGTACACATTTGAAATCCCCTTTTTAGAAGCCCAGAGAAGAACTCTGCTTTTAACTGTAGTGGATTTTGACAAATTCTCACGCCATTGTGTTATTGGCAAAGTGTCAATGCCCTTGAGCGATGTAGACCTTGTGAAAGGTGGACACTGGTGGAAAGCCCTTGTGCCTAGTTCTCAGGTAACAGAATTTATCAGATTGTTGCCACAGTTTATCTCACTGTTTTGGGGGTTTTTTGTGTGTCTGTGTGGTTCCTTTGCCTGTTGGCAAGTAATGCTGTTTCTAATTAGTAATTGTCATCTTGTTAACATAGCATCTGCTGGGTTGGAATAATGTGGGCCTGCGACTGGTTTCGTAACTAACAGTGTGAGGTAGAGGAGCTGTCTGTAACAGTCATGACCAAAGATCCTATGGCAGCTTTAATGAGAACAACTCAGGACTGCTCTGGAAGCCTGCACCTTTGGGAAGGTGTTTCTTGTCACTGCAGTGACACTGTCCCACTCAGGTCATTCCTGTGCTTTGAGGACGTGAGGGGAACCACTGGTGCCAGCTCAGTGATGGTTTGATTCAATAAAACGTGTAGAAGACGAAGTCTGCACAGACTTGTGGCATAATGCATGAGCAGAAATCTGCACAGGAGTGGTAGATTTATTTTTGTCAGATCCCTGAAGGAACTAAATTTGCCAGAAATATTTGTCTAATGCAGGTGGAATGTTGCATGCATTTTGGGCATTTCAGCCATCCGATGGGATGGGAAGAGGAGGTGCAGAGGGTCTGTGTGCCTTCATCTCTGTTCTCAGGAAAGGGCCACCTCCTTGCCAGCCAGGTAAAGGGCTGTTCAGTGGAAGGATCTGAGCTTTGCAGCCAGGAATGGTGCTTACCTACCAAATTTGCCACTAGTGGCATCACCCACGTAGCTAGAAGCACAGAACCCCGTGAAAAACCAAGAGAGCATAGTGTGAACAGCATCTCAAGTGTTTTACTGAGGACAGGAGTATCACACAAGGTTGGTGTAGCCAGCTTGCCTCTCCCAGTTCCTTTCCAGCTCTGCAATTGCAACGTCCAAGGAGTCTTTACTGAATTAAACCCTGCTGGATGGTTCACTTTTTCTTTGATTTTTAGGTATTCACAAAAGGGTGCCATAGCCGGAGATACTGGATGAAATGAGCAGTAAATCATTGGCCTCACTGCTGTTTTACATTGTGGGTTCAAGAGTCTGATTTGGAGTGGAAACTTGTGATCTGACTCTGCTGTGCCCCCTCTGTGTGCACAGGGGCTGGAAGCACTTTTTTCTCTTGCTCAGACGTGCTGCATTGTGCAAGGGGGAGGAAGATCAGGGCTCCAGGTAATGCAGGATTGTCCAGCTGGATTTCCTGCGACAGAAGTAGGAGCGGTGTGGGATTGGCCTGAACAATGTTCAGGCAAGAAGGGAAAGATTTGAAAGTTGTGCACAAGTCAAAATCAAGGGTCCCTGAACGTGTGTTTATGTAGGGCATGCCTTTGTGTCAGGGGGACCTGCTTGGCTCAGGGAAGAGGCAGTGGGGGGCAAGGGGGCAGCAGTTTCAAAGTGATTCGTAAGGAAAATCATAGAATTGTTTAGGTTGGAAAAAGCCTTAAGATCACCCCAGCACTGCCCAGGCCACCACTGAACCGTGTCCCTGGCACCCTCTCACTGTCAGAGCTTTTCCCCCAAACGTTCCTTTACAAATGCTTGCAACGGTTTTTTTTTTCCTTTTCTTTTTTTGGCATCAGCAGTTCATCACGGGCTCTGTGTTGTGTGTCTGAGGGCAGAGCCCTCCTCTTGGCATCCCATTATCCCCCTGTGATTCCCACCATGCAGTTTTGCTTCTCTCCCCGCTCCCTACTTTTGCATGATAAATACTTCTCTGCATTTTGCATCTCTTTATGAGTTACATGGACTCATTCCACAGCTAATACAGACCTTGATTAGAAAAGATCATCTCTGCCTTCGTGTGCCAAGCTCGGAGCCAGCTCTTCCTTCTCCCCTCTCCAAAGTTTCATTGAAAGCTGCTGCTGTTTTCAGCAGTGCTGTCTGCTTCACCAGCATTCAAGTTAAATTATTTATGCAGAAGCTGGCATTTCTGATATTTATAAAAGGAAGGAGAAAGACAAAACTCCATTTGAAGGGGCAGGCTTAGAAGCCTTTTGCATTTATCCCCTTGCTATCATATGGAAAAACCTGAGCAAAAAGTCCTCCACACTTTGATCAGTAAAGTGGTCCTTTCATACCTTTTTGCTGTTTTTACCTCAGCTGGCAGACTGCAACTGTAAAGGGAGCAGCAGTGCTTGTACAGGACATCCAGGGATGATGCTTGGCATCATCTTCCCATATTTTCTCAATGATAACATTTTTAAAGTTCATTGAGTCATGTTTCATCCTAGTGGTGATTAAATTCTTTGATCAAAGGGTTAAGATAAATCCTGGAAGAAGTAAAACAATAAAACTTACTGCTTTGAAAAAATACATTTTAATGCCTTTCGATAACAGCGATGTTTGTGCTAGAAATTTCTGAGGGTTTTTTTTATTACTTGTTGGAACCTTCTGCCTGTGGAATGATAGATTTGACATGTTGACAATTTTTTTTATACTTCTCACTGTTTTGCTTGATTAGCTGAGGGACGGACAGCCTTTATCAGTTTCTTGTTGGATGGAACCTGAGCCTGCTCAAGTGTGCTTTGTGTTGAGAGATGGTGACAGATGGGGACAAAAAAAATACCTACGTGCAGTTGCATTTTATTTTGCAGAGGGTGTCCTTGGATCCTGGCGAGCAGCACAAACCACTGTGGTGCAGTTCTGGTCCTTAGTCGAGGAAAATTTGCCAGCCTGGGTTGGCCACCCTGGGGCTGTGACACGGAGCAGCAGCTGGCAGCACCCCACAGGCACAGGAGAAAAGGCTGAAGCAGGTGCTTGGAAAAGCAGTAACAGGAGGGAGAAAACACAGACAGTCACAGACATTATATGGGAAGATGAAAGACACAAAATATGTGAATTTTTTTTTTTTAACTGGAATTTATAGACAGAAACATCATGAGCTGGAGGGAGATGGAGGAAAGTGAATCCAGATGGCAGGAGCTGTGGAGAAGTTTTCTCTTCAGACTGGTGGGAGTGGGAGGGTGGCAGGCTTTGTGGAAGAGCAGAGAAAGTGGCCAAATGCCATGAGTTAAGATGAACATCTGTTTTGCACTTGCTGTCTCCACCTGGAAGCTGTTGACACAGAGTGTGCTGATAAAGTCGGGTGCCGAGTCCTTGTCCCACCACCACACTGAGTTCCCTCATCCCAGAGCTGGGACACTGCCCTAGCACAGGGCTGTGCCAGCACCAGTGAGCTGCAGAAGGTGGGGAAAGCCAGGAATGTTCTGGTGTGTGCAGTGTCAGCAGGGACAGTGAGCTTCTCCCAGGCATGGTCCAGCTTCTGCACCAGCAGCTCTGTTGGCTCCACTGCAAGCTGGACCAAGATCAGCTCCTTGATCTTGGATGGGATGTCCAGCTCCTCATTGCTGGAGGGATATCTTCACTACCAGCTCATGGAGCTGCTTGTGAGTGGGCACGCAGAGCACTTCCCCTGGGGCTAACGGGGGGGCTCTGCAGCCCTGTCCCGCTCGCTGCCAGCAGAGAACCCGAGGGCAGGGGAGCAGCGGGCTGTCCCCTCAGCCCGAGGAGCCACTGCCACAAACTGCTCTGTGCAAGCCTCGGGCAGGAGGCTGTACCTGCACAGCAGCACTTTTCGAGCTCGGGTCACGCACTCGGCGTTCAGGGGGATGGAGCCCAAAGCGGGGGCACGGGGGAGCTGCCCCCGATGCATCATCAGAGCCAGCAGCTAAGCAGAAGGACTTATTCCTTGTGCAAAATGTCAGTGCAGGTATTGCCAAATCCTTTATCCTCAGTAGTTCTGGGAGGCTTTCTCTTGCAGGGTAATTAATGCCTTTTTAAAGCGTGGTAGCTGCTCATGGAAAGGCTCTTGAGTCCAGTCCCCATAGGAACACTCTGCACTCCTTAAATATCCCCTGAAATGTGTGTGGCTTTGCTTAATTACCATGAATGAAGTTGGCAGGCCTTGCTGTAGCTGGGCTCAGATTCGCATATTTCGCCGCTGAAACTAATTCTGAAGCACATGTTCAGGACCCCAAGTTTTATTGACATATGATTCACTTCTCTTTTGGCAGATTTGAGTGGGCAGGAATAAATGTTTTAGACCAGCAGTAATGAGAGCTTGGAGATCACTCTGCAAAAGAAAAAAAAATTGTCTGGTTGGGGTGGGAAAACAGCACGAAATTCCTTCTTCCCTCAAATTAAGCCATTTTTATAGTAGAGGGAGTATGTATTGGACTTGCTTTTTTAACTTCATACTATGAGTGCACTAGAATGACCTGTCAGTTCTGATGTTCGAGATGGTATGAGATGGTTCCGTGGGGCCATGTTTGCTCAGCAGCAGGAGGTTAAAATCACCCTGGAAGTGATTTACTTGTGGCCAGTGGAGGAGGTGCCCTGGGCAAAGCCTGGCAGAGGGCAGGGCACACCCACCCTGCAGGTCCCTGGAGCTGGAACTGTGATGGGACGCTGGGATGGATGCTGGTCCATCCTGATAACAACATTTTTAGCACTTAACCTGTGGTTTGTTTTCATATTTTGGCTTGTATTGTTCTACTGTCTTCTTTTCTTTCACTTTGTATGTTTATTTTTCCCCAGTTCCATTTCAGTGGTTTTTTTCCCCCTTTCCCTTTTCTGTCTTTAAAGCTGCAGCACTGAAAACTTCTTCTTCTTGATTGTTTTCTCTTTATCCTTGTCTGTCTTCTTGGTCCCCTCATCCTTTCCCCTCAGTGCTGTTCACTCCTCGCCCTTCCTGCAGAGGACTGGGATGCTGTGGGGTGTATTTTGCTGAGGAGGAGCCCAGGGGAGAGGCTGGTGGGGTCCTGGGGCCGGACCTCTCCGTAGGGTGTCTTCTTCCCAAAGCTTTTTGCACAACAGAGGTTTTCTCACGGCCATCCAAAGTGATGCAAAGACAGACTTCAGAAGGGATTTTGTGGCTCTCTTCATCACAAATCCAGTTGGTGTCTGTTATGTAGGAAACACTGCTCCTATTCATTGGTAAGTGTATTTTTCCTCAGGTTCTGGTCCTTAATAGCTCAGCCTTCCCAAAACAATGGCTGTGTCACAGGATGCTGCAGAAAGCCTGTTAGAGCAAACTGTTCTAAACCATCGGTTTTCTAATGTGCCTGGAGGTACCAACACAGATAACCTTGAGGAGGAAAATCAATCTGAAACTTCATTAGGAGCGATGCATGGATGTCTGTGCTGATGTAATGTGCTCTGGTTCCTGTTGGGAAGGGTTTCAGCTGCAGAATTTTGCTGGTGCTGTAGCAGTGCACAAGGAACAGTCGGAGGGGGGGGGGGGCTGTGAAGAAGGAATTACCTGATCCAAACAAGATGTGTGAATGGCATTAATTAAAAGCTCATCTTCCTTTGAGGGAGCCTCTTTGTGTTTCAGAGATGACATGAAAGGACAGAAAAAATTCTGGTTCAAAATTTCTGGGTTCAGCCCAGGCAGTAACTGGAGAAGGTTCTGGATCACAGGCAAGCCCAAGGCTGCAAATCCAACCTGGCAGTGTAATACAGCCGGGAGTGAAATGTTAATCAGAGCTTCAGGAGAGTCTCAGACATCCCAGACTTGGTGTCACTCCGGCATCTCATCAAACAGGAAATTGCTTTTCCAGGGTCATCTGGGATCTCGGCACGAAGCAGCGCGTCATCGGCACAATGATGGCAGCTGAAATGATGCCGTAGCAGGCGGTGCTGAGGGGCACCTCTGCACGCTGCTGTCAGCCAGGCATTGACGGCAAACCCAACAGCGCTGTAGTTTCCTGCTGAAAAGACCTAGGAAGCGTAAAATCCAGGCACTTCCCTGCCCTGCGGTGCGCCGCTGGCACCTCTGGTGCCCGAACTCGCAGCCCCTCAGCTCAGCCCCCCGTACGAGCCGAGCTCTGGGGCTGCTCCCGTGTGGGACAGAGGGAGGGCGATGCCTCTGAGCCCGCACAGCATCCCTGAAGGACGGGCTGCGCTCGGGGCCGCCGCTCCGGGCAGCGCAGCGCTCGTCGGGAACAGCGCGGGGAAGCGAAGCCTGCCTGTGCCCACCCCCGAATTCTGTGCTTGTTCGCTGGTCCTGGCAGGTGACTGCAGCCCGGGAGAAAGCTGCGAGCGTGGTGCAGCGCGGCTCGGGGCGGCAGTGCCAGCCTGGCGCGGTGACTGATCTCGTTGCCCAGCTCCTCGTGGCCAAGCTAGAAGTGATGCATTTATGGTAGCAGAGCAGTTGGCTGCTGGCATTCAGTGCCCTGAAAAGGCTGAGTCACTTGTCCGGGGCGGTGAGCTCTCGGGAAGGCTGGGCTGCCTTCTGGAAACACCTCCTGGCACTGCTGCAAGCGCTGCTGCAGCTCTGCCTGCCCTGGGGCTGCTCTTCCCCGCTGGCTCTGAGCGCACCCATCCCGCCGGCGCCTTCGGGGCAGGGGCCGTGTGTTCCTTCCCTGGAAATAATTAACGCAGACGTGGGCACTCTTGAAAAGCATGAAGGGCCAGAAGGTGCTGTTGGGATTTGGGAGATCAGGCTTGATCGGAGCCTGATTAAAGCTGCTGACAGTCTGCCTGCTGTCTTTGGTGGGTCACACTTATAGAATCCAGCATTTTCTATCTCTCTTTACTCAAATTTAAGCCTAGATAGCCAAAAGGATTTTTCTAGAGGTGCCGATATCCCTGTTAGGTTAGGTCCTGCAGAAAATTGGGCCCTGCCTTTACCTATGGAAGGCTGGGTGGGTTAGGCAGCAGTGTGATGGTCACACTAGAGCAGCTCCTTCCATACCCTCTGCAGGGGTGATGGGATGTGGTTCTCCTGCCAGTGCCTCAGGGGGTGCTACAGATCCAGCCCAACGCGGTCAGTGTACAGCACCGGGCTTTTTTTTATAATGGAATGTAAATGCAAATAAATTGGAAGCACAGAGATCTGCCTTCCCTTGCTGAGCTTTGTGGCTCCTCTCTGGCCCAGGGAAGTGCCTTTTTGCCTGCAGTTCTTGGATAAGGTCAACAGCTTCCATCAATGGACAACTCCAGAAGTAATTATCCCAAATGTTAATGTGGATTTTCACCACTCTAAGCCTGAGGTGATTGGAGAGGTCCTACATCACTGCCCCATGCCAGCCTGCCACCTGGCTTTGCCAGAAGTTTGGTATTTGCAGCTGGAGCTGTTTGTCTCTTCCCAGCAGGCAATAAAATCACTGATCAGTTTCCTAATTTGCACTGTCCAAATGCACCTGAATTTCTAGGAATTTAAGCCTGAATGGAACCTGACTGGCAGTGAATGCAAGTGGAAATAGGACTGAGTCTGTTAAAAATGTTGTTGATATGTTAAAAAAATGAGCTGTGGTTGAGGGCCAGCTCGTGTGGCTCCTGTTGAGGGTGGTGTTGAGGGCACTGTGACGCTTCCACCCTGTCCTGGTAACAGGATTAAAAGTCACTGACTGTTCTTGATGATAAATGTGTCTGCAGGCTGTTGCAGCCACAGACCTGAGAGGAGTGTTTTTGGGCAAAATCAAATGAAAGATGATCGCTTAAATTAATTAGATGGTGTTTAGACCACCTTGGATGTGAGACTCTCAGATCCTTACCACAGGGCACCACGGGGTGTGTAGGTGTGGCTTGGCCTGGCCACAGTTGGGAGTTTTGTGTGCATGCTGGGTCAGGCTTGTGCTGGGGAGTGGCTTTCTGATGGGAGGAACTTAAAACGTCATTTATTGAGCAGCACTGTGGTGTGGGAGCTGGCCCAGGTGGATGGAGGAGAGGTGCCTGCTCGGCGAGGCAAAAATACTGTAGCAACAAAGGAAAATGCAGGTGGTGAACGTGAGTGTGGGTGCTGTGCAGTCACAGCACTGCCCCACAGCGTGACCCACGGGACGCTGTGACAAAAGGAATTTGGGGTAAGAAATCAGATGCTTTTCCTGGTTGGGTTTCCCAGCAGCCCCAGCCTCAGTTTCCCCGAGCCACTGATGTCTTTGCCAGGGATTGTGCCTCGTGTGCTGGCCCATCTGCTGATGAACCTGGTTCTTTGGGTCAGTGCAGGCTGTGACTGTTCTGAGAGCCTTTTCCTTTACTCTCTACCCAGCCCTTTAGTCTCTGGTTTCTGTAATCTAATATTTGGGGCATCAGTAAAGATATTTAAGATTTTTGTTAGGATTGCAATACCACTGCAGCTCCTTTTCCTCTTGGGACGGGGCTCTGACACCTGATTTGGGTTGGTTTTGGACCGTTTGACTGTTTGGGATGAAGCACTAGCTCTGCTCTCCTGACACCAGGCGGATGGGTCGCTGCCCTGCCTGGCCTGGCTGGCGTTTTCAGTCTGCAGAGTTGCTTCAGGGTGTGTATTTTGCATCTGACAGCAAGAGCCTCTCAGAGCCAGGTCATACAAGGGGGGAGAGGTTATTTTAAACCCTCACGAATGAGGAGCAGTGGTGTGAGCTCTCCAGCTCTTTAATTACTTGTTTTAAGCATCATTAAGTAAAAGGAAAAGAGAGAATGGCTGAGCAGCTCTGTTGATGCGGAGCTGTGGCCGTGGTGCAGGCTGGTGAGCAGCAGGGGCACGGTTAGGCTGTGCCATGGTCTCTGGTGGGTGCCAGGGGAAGGTCTCCTCGGAGCTGCCTTGCTGTGACCCAGGGGAGCATTAACCCCTGCGTGCCTGAACTCCCCGAGGGGCTGGTGTGGCCCGTGGGGGCTGGGGAGGAAGGAGGATGTCTCCTCCAGTGGGTCTGTGTTCTGCACGTTGCTAAGGTCAGAACCACCTGGAACCATTAAAAATGGAGCTGCTGGAAGCTGCTGACCTTGCTCCTCTGCCTCCTTGTAGGTCCCCTCTGCGTGGCTGCTGGGAAGCTGGTGAGGGATCGGTGGTTACAGAAAGATCTTCATTTGGGGATAGTTTCTTTCTTGTTTCTGCTTAGCACGAGGTACCAGCAGATGGTTCTTGGTTGCAGTTCAGAGCGTGACTAAAATTCATTTTTCAGGCACTTAGACAAATGGGATTTATTTAATTTCTCTCCCTTCTCTTCCCCTCCGAGCTCTGTTCTAATTTCCACATTCTCTTTTCCCTGCAGAATGAAGTGGAGCTGGGAGAGCTGCTGTTGTCACTGAACTACCTACCAAGTGCAGGAAGACTGAACGTGGACATCATTAGAGCAAAACAGCTTCTTCAGACAGACATGAGCCAAGGTTCAGGTAAAGGGCAGAGCATTTCTCACATTACTCATGCACAGATTATGTGTGCCTTTAAAGCAGATCAGTGAGGCTGCAGTTTGTGGGGGACCCAGGGGGATTTGATGCCCAGTTCCTATTAATGCAAGGCTCTGGGTGTCCATCTTGTGTGTACAGCAAGAATGGAAGTATTTGGAACAATTACCCTGAGACACATTGGAGGGTTTGCCAAATTTAACATAAAAGCCCCGAGCCAGGCTGAGGTGAGGAAGCAGGGGCTTTGAGCTCCCTGTGCTGTGTTCTGTAAGGCAGCCCGTGGGCATTGCTCCCTGCTGGCCCTGGGCAGCCTGGCTGGGAACTGCCTCGTGCCTGTGTTCTCAGGTGGTTTTCCCACGTTCCCTGCCCCAGCCTCTGCTGCTGCCACAATATTGGCATTTTCCAAAAAGAACAGTTTGCTTGGTCTCTGTCAAGGCTGACATTAACTGGTTTTTGGCAGGGACTTTTTTTAATCCAGCTGCCTGACTTCTGTCCCCATTGCAAATCTGTGGGAGCAGCGTGGGGGTGCAAGTCCCAGGCGTTTCCAAAGGCTGTTTCCCAGCACAGCCCATCCCCGTGGTGCCCAGCCCTCCCGAGCAGGGGTGCTGAGTCACGGTGCCCTAACACAGAGCCTGTGCTTTGTGCTTTTTGCCAGATCCCTTTGTGAAAATTCAGCTCGTTCACGGATTAAAATTAACAAAAACCAAGAAGACCTCCTGCATGCGGGGCACGATAGATCCCTTCTACAATGAGTCCTTCAGCTTCAAGGTTCCCCAGGAAGAGCTGGAGAATGCCAGCCTGGTGTTCACAGGTAACTGTGGTGGTGCTGGTACCGGCCTGGCACGGTCGTGGTTGGCTCTGAGGTGAACAAAGGAGCAGCTGTGGGTGTGCAGGTGAGCCCTGTGCAGGGTGAGCCCTGTGCAGGTGAGCTCTGTGCAGGTGAGCCCTGTGCAGGTGAGCCCTGTGCAGGTGAGCCCTGTGCAGGTGAGCCCTGTGCAGGTGAGCCCTGTGCAGGTGAGCCCTGTGCAGGTGAGCCCTGTGCAGGTGAGCCTGTGTGAGCCCTGTGCAGGTGAGCCCTGTCTGAGCTCTGTGCAGGTGAGCCCTGTGTAGGTGAGCCTGTGTGAGCTCTGTGCAGGTGAGCCCTGTGTGAGCCCTGTGTGATCCCTGTGTCAGTGAGCTCTGTGCAGGTGAGCCCTGTGCAGGTGAGCTCTGTGTGAGCCCTGTGTGAGCCCTGTGCAGGTGATCCCTGTGCAGGTGAGCTCTGTGTGAGCCCTGTGCAGGTGATCCCTGTGCAGGGTGAGCCTGTGCAGGTGAGCCCTGTGTGATCCCTGTGCAGGTGAGCTCTGTGCAGGTGAGCTCTGTGTGAGCCCTGTGCAGGTGAGCTCTGTGTGAGCCCTGTGTGAGCCCTGTGCAGGTGATCCCTGTGCAGGTGAGCTCTGTGTGAGCCCTGTGCAGGTGATCCCTGTGCAGGGTGAGCCTGTGCAGGTGAGCCCTGTGTGATCCCTGTGCAGGTGAGCTCTGTGCAGGTGAGCTCTGTGTGAGCCCTGTGCAGGTGAGCTCTGTGTGAGCCCTGTGTGAGCCCTGTGCAGGTGATCCCTGTGCAGGTGAGCTCTGTGTGAGCCCTGTGCAGGTGATCCCTGTGCAGGGTGAGCCTGTGCAGGTGAGCCCTGTGTGATCCCTGTGCAGGTGAGCTCTGTGCAGGTGAGCCCTGTGTAGGTGAGCCTGTGTGAGCTCTGTGCAGGTGATCCCTGTGCAGGTGAGCTCTGTGTGAGCCCTGTGCAGGTGATCCCTGTGCAGGGTGAGCCTGTGCAGGTGAGCCCTGTGTGATCCCTGTGCAGGTGAGCTCTGTGCAGGTGAGCTCTGTGTGAGCCCTGTGCAGGTGAGCTCTGTGTGAGCTCTGTGCAGGTGAGCCTGTGCAGGACACTGCTTGTCCCACCCTACCAGGGGTGGCCATCACTGGGCTCTCTGGGGAAGCTTAATTAGCACTCTGTCCTCTGCAGAAGCCATCCCCAGCACTGCCACCCAACAGCTGGATCGGTTGTTTTTTGTTTCTTTTCTCTTTTAATCCACAGCTCTAGTCCATTAGGTCAGTTAATTAAATTTGCTGTTGAGTCAAAGTCCAATTGAAAAGCAAAATAATCCTGCTTGAAGGGTGGGTGATGATGCTTTGAATGGAGAGAGAGCGAGCTGTAAAAGCAGTCATGGGAGCCAGAAGGGAGTATGTCTTCAATAATTTAAAGGAACCTTTATTGTGGCTTTATTTTGGGCCCAGTTGCAGCTGTCTTTACATTGGCTTGGCTTCTCTGGAAAGCCCTGGAGCTCTGCCAGTTCCCATCAGCTGGGGCTCCTGGCTCCCGGTGGGGCTGGTACCACACTGCAAAGTAAGGCCCTATCCAGACAAAGTAAGATTAATTTTGTTTCCCCCCCCGTGTGTTTTTCTCCTGTGCATCTTGAATCAAGCTGTGTTCAGCACACTCTGGGATGGGTTTCTCCACTGTTTTGCTGTGATTTAGCAAGGACTGTGTGTGCAAACACTGCAGACATACGGTAAAGCACCGTCCCTGCTCTCCTGGTGGTGCTCTGGAGAGCTGAACTCCAGACCCAACTCAGGGCTGCAGCACAGCTGGATCTGGAGAGGGGCCCTGGGTGCCTCCAAGATGATGTGCACAGGGAGAGCTCTGCCTCAGCCAGGACTG
>VWZW01006865.1:389082-402740 GCA_013397115.1 Edolisoma coerulescens
GGGGGGTTGGGCTGGTTCTTCAATCTTTCCTCCTCCTCGGGCATACAGGGATTCAATACTGTAAATTATTGGCATTTGCAGACCAAAATGCTTCTCCTTCCACACTGGTGCAGGACACCTTGTACAAGCTGTCTTCCTGCCTTCCCCTCTGCTCCTTCCTCAGATGCTTACTGGAGCTGTCACTCGCTCCCACGTCCCAGGTCAGTGCCTGAAATGAGGTGGGATGAGCTCTGGTGGAAATGTCCTCTCCAGGAAAAGGCACTCAGTGTCAGGACTGCTGCTGCAAGTGTTGTCTGTTCTCAGCTTCTCCCCAAAAGAGGCTGGCACCAGGAGAGCCACTGATACTCACAACAAGTCTANAGTGAGGCAACAGCTGGTGGAGAGAATGTTTGATTTTCATTTCCTTCATCAAACATGTTGTTTAGGTAATGAGCAGCCATATACATAATGTAACCAAAATGCACTCTTTTGGGTGGTTCTTTTTTCCACTTTCTGGGGTTTTTTTTGGCAACCTGACACATGTCCTCCATGTGCCATCTTCTGCTTGAGTGCAGGCAAGCCGTGGGCTCAGCTCCTGCAGAGAAACGGGGCAGGCTCTGAAGGGCAGGGTGTTCTCCTAGCCCTGTGCCCCTGTGAACAAAGGTGTTACTCTGTCTGATGGCAAGGGGAAGGTGGAGTTTGCCCCGACAGCAGGGGCTGGCAGCTGCTGCCCAGGGTCGTTTCCATGAAGAAAAAAGAATATTTGAGATGCAAGTGCAGCCTCTGTGCTTGGGAGGGCTGGGTGCTGGGCACCCAGAGGCGCTGTGCTCTCCCCACTGAGGGGTTTTGGGCTGTCCTCTAAATCTCAGCCTAACCATCAGAGAGCTCGGGCTGTGCAGCAGGAAGGCTGACAGCACCTGAAGCCTGAGCGCTGCAGTGTTTCGTTAATGATTATAATGTTGTTAATGACAATGGTCAGTGATGCTGTTTGCACTGCAGTAAAGCCCAGATGGCCCAATAAAAACCACCAGCACTCCAGGGCAAACTGTGTCCCGGGGACTCCTTAGCATCTTTTCATCACTCACCATAAAAAAGACAACCTTCAGCACTCACAGTTAGGGGATGTTTGTCTCCCCAAGGTCCTCGTGGTGACCGTGTGTCTTTCTCCATTTAAATAAGCTCTTGGACGTGTTTGCATGGATCTTTAGGGCTTGAGACACAAGCAGAGTCCCCAAAGACGCAGAAATCATCTTCATGCTCGGGGTACTGTCTGTGCAATTGCAGAGGGAAGATCTGCTTTGCCTTCTGACCCGGCTGAGTGCAGCTGGAGCGAGGACAGCGCTGGGGCTGGTGGTGCCTGGGGGGCAGCAGGGGTGGGGCTCATCCCGCTGCTCCCTTCCATGGAAGGTGGCCGTGGCTCCAGCAGGGCAGGATGCTCTGCCTGGGGGAGGGAGGCAGGCTGGGCCAGGGTGTGCTTGCTGGTGGAGAGATCCACCTCGATTCGTGTGTGACCTTCGCTGTGAGACCTTCCTGGTCAGTCCTGAGGGTGCAGCTCAGGGGCACTCTGTCTCCTGGGAGGATTTTGTGATGCTCCTCCCTTTCCAGTATGTTTTAAAAATTGACAATGTCTCTGTTTTCTGTAAAGATTTAGAACCAGTTTTTCCATTTTATTTCTTTTTTTTGGAGTATTTTTGTTCCTGGGTGCTGAGGCTTTGCAGACCTGTACCTGTGGTTTCACATTCCCTGGCAATGCCATCAGCCACCTCTGTGCCCCAAGTGTTGTAACAACATGTGTCTTCAGACCCCTGGATAACTTCAATGCTTTATTCCAGGGCTCTAATTAACTCCCAATTAATAGGCAGTACTTGATTAAAATAACAGGTTGCTGTTCAGTAGCAATATACCTGGTTCCTCTGTCGGCTCATTTTCCCCTGGCTTTTAGGAAAATGTGGGGACCATTTAATGAAGTTTGTATTTTCAAAGGGGAAAGAAACAGTAATTGTTGGTATCAAAATATTGATAATGGTGTAGTTCTGAGTATTGGATTCTGGGTTGCTTTCAGTGAAATGTTTTCTTTTTGAAGCAAGTTGTCTGTTTCAGCAGGACGCAGAGACAGCAAGGCTTTTCAGTGGTATTTTTTAAATTAACAGACTGATTTCCAAATGTCCCAATTAGCTGAGCAGGTTGAAGGCTGATAAAGTTTTTGTCCTGAGGCTTCTCCAGAAATATATCTGAATTTTGATTTCCCTGGCTGTGTGGAAGTATGACCTTGAGATACCAGCACCATCTCTAGATGCTGTTTGCAGGGATGGAAACCACCTCGTGTCTGGAGACAGCTACATTCTGACTTGCTCATCTCTCCTTTCTCCTGCTGCTTTCGCTTTCCCACAGGAAAACCCAACAAACATTCAGGCACTTTGTCTTTTGCACACAGATAGAGGGAAGAAATCTTCTCTAATATATGAGTCAAATTAAACTGCTTTTTTCCCATGCTGGAATGCAGGAGGAGGAAGTGGTTTCTGTTTTGAAATACTATCATGTTGGGCACCATAATATCTCTTAGATGGATGGATAATTAGACAACTCACTGCTAGAAAATTGCTTCTTGTCATCTATTAGACGTGTCTTTTGGAAGTATTGGACTGTCTGTATATTTCCCATATCTGGAGCTCAGAAGCAAAATCTAATCCCTGATTAAACCTGTGTAATCCTATCTTAGCTGAAGGAGAAAAAATGGAAAAAAACCCACTGATGTCAGCACTGTGTTTTCTGGGGTTTTATACCTGTTTAATTTGGATCAGAATTTGGCCTTTGTGTCTGTTCTAGAACACTTCACTCATTCATGCAGCAGACACCATATGGTCCCTGCCCGGGTCTGGGAGAGCAGTGAGCTCCTGGCTGCTGCCCCCACCCTCCCAGGCCGTGCTCCAGGTCTGGTGGCCACACGAGGTGGCCCAGCAGGTCCTGTGAGGGAGAGGGGCTCGGGGAGACGTGCTGGCAGGGGAAGCCCAGCCTGCCTGGCAGAGCCTCTTCACGGTGGGTGCGATGTGCAAATCCCCTTTGGGAGGATGCTCCCCGTTCTCAGTCCCCCTCGCTGACTCTGGGTCTCCCTGGCCGGTGCTGCTGGGCAGCCTGGAGCAGGTGACAGCAGAGGGTCGGGTGGAGATGCTGAGTGGGGTCCTGCAGGCACAGTCCTGTGTTGGGGTCACTCAGGGAGGAGGCCCTGGGGATGGATTTGGCTTTTTGCAGCAGACCGACTGCTTTAATGAGGAGGAGTGAAACGCCATTAATCAGGGTGAGAGCAACAAGATGCTGATGCTTCCTGATCCGATCTGCTGCTTGCTTAGAAGGCAAAATTAGATTCATCAAGTGGCCTGACTTAGTTAATAAATGTACTGCATCAGGTGTGGCAGAAACTGCCTGTCCTGGAGTTCTCTGGAATTTTTTGGGAATCCCTTTCCCCTAAAGAAAGGGGCAAACCCTCCTCTCTCCAGGCTGATGAGAGGTGCTTGCTCCTTTTGCCAAGCCCCTTGATTAAAGCGCTGTCGTGGCTCCCCTGCCCTCAGCCCTTCATCTTGTTTCGCTCATGCTGTAGAGAAAGGAATTGTTCCAACGTCTCACACAGCCTTAATCTGCCTGGGCATCAAATGAAGGAAAGTCTCGGTGGCAGGAGCTGCTGTGGGCAGTGTCCGGAGGTGGAACGGCTGTGCCTGGCCCCGAGGCTGTCACAGGAGATGGATGAGGGTGCAGGCAGAGGCTGCCTCCTGTCCCTGCCTGCGTTTGCAGGTCTGTGTGGCACCGGTGCTGGAGCCTCTTCCTGCGAGGTGTGTAAACATGCATGGGGTCACCCGTGTGCTTTGTTGGATCTGGGGCTCGCAGTGCAGAGAATTAAGATACAATTTCTTAAAAAGAGGAATTGGAGGTGGAAAAAGCCAGCCATAGACACTCCCTTTCAGTATCCTCCGGGCTGTTGCAATAGATGCATCCAGCCCGTAATTCCAGCTTCTCCTGATGAGGTAATTTCATGAGGTGTCATCCCTGCGTACCCTCGAGATCTCTGCAAGACACACTCGTTGATTTGCACGTTCCCTGCACCCTGGATCCCTGCTGTCCGCCACTGGACTCTCCTCTCCCTGTCTGAGAGCAGACCCTGATTAGGCAAACGCCAGGTTTGGGGTGCACGTGCAGGGTCCCCTTCCCTGGCTGCCCCAGCCAGAGCACAGGGGCTGCCCTTGAGGGAGGTTTCCAGAGAGTCTCTGGCGTGGTGGCTCTCTGCCATGGAGCAGCAGCTGGAGCTGGGTCTGTGCGTGGCCATGGACTCCAGGAGTTCCAGTTCCCTCTGGAGCTGGGCAGGTGCAGGGAGCAGCCACACAGAGGAGGGGCTGGAAAGGGAGTTTAATGTGCCCATCAGAGCCCGATGGAGGTTAAATTGATAAATGGGAAACCACGGCATCTTCTCCCGTGCTTTTCTCTCCTCTCTACTGAGTATGACCGGCCACGCTCGAGGAGCGAGGGGCGGGATTTGGGCCATGCCTGTGACCTTCTCACTGTGCATCATTAGCCCAGCTGCTGCTGCTCCTCCTAGCACCTCTTTGTGCTAAACAGCCTTTTAATATTGATGTCAAGCAGTGCAGAAGCAGTTTTCAGTCCTACTTAACCTGGCAGCTCAGCCCCACTGGCTGAGAGAGCGCCGGGCACAGAAAGGGCTGGGTACTGGCTTCTGGGCACTGGCTCCTGCCTGCCCAGGACGGGGTCAGGCAAGTGTGTGAAGGGGGCACCTTCTGAGACCTCACCAGGTGCTGAGAGTGAACGGGAAGTGCAGAAAGTGTTGATGGGTCAGTGCCAGCAGGGTTGTGGTTCTGCCAGACCGACCCCATGGTCCCGTTAGGCCTGAGTCCTCAGGGGGACTCTGCCCCTCAGTTGCCCGGGTACAGCCTTGGGCACGTTCTCGCAAATTTTTCTTTTCTCTGAGTTACGTGGTTCTAACTGCGCTGCAGGTGACGGTGACTGGAGAAGAGTTAATTATTTGTGGTGGAGCTCTCAGCTGAGATTGCCCTGCTACTCCTCCCGGAGAGGCAGCAGCAGAGGCGCCGCGCGGGGCGGTGCAGCACAGCCTGGACTGCTGAGGAAGCGCTGAGGAACTGCTGAGGAACCGCTCAGGAACCTCTCAGGAACTGCTGAGGGACTGCTGAGGAACTGCTGAGGAACCACTCAGGAACTGCTGAGGACCTGCTCAGCATTCCTGGCACAGGGTTTGCAGGAGATGCAGATGTTTCGTAGCCCCAGCTGCAAGGCTCAAGCTTGTCCCCACACCGTAAATGATCCTGACAACCTTCCAGCTAGCTTAAGGAAATTTTCTGAGTTAGAGCTCCTCCCTGGTCATTCCAAGGAGTTGATATGTTCAGTCAAAGGATGAATTAGTTTCTGAAATGCCAGCTTAAATTTTGCTGTTGCCCATAACTCATAGATGACAATGATTTGCAGTCGTGCTCTGTGCAGCTGCTCAGTGTGCAAGTCTCAGCGTAGAGGCAGAGGAGAGGGAAAGGCAAAAGGCATTTTGGCTGCACCGGGTGCCAGGGCTGATGCCACTCAGGCAGCTTCGTGGCTTAATTTCATAGTGGCACGGAAAAGAGCTGGCTGGCAAAAAGTGATTCCACATGACCGAGGTTGGTAGGAGATGAGGAGAAGCTCAGGCTGGAGCCATCCCCGGAGCTCCAAGGCCCCCTGGAAGTCACTGCCCTGCTGGGCAGCAGCTCTGGGCTGTGCAGTGCCTGGCACAGCCGTGCCCCCAGCCCTGCAGGGACAGGCAGCCAGGCTGGGGGGCTCAGCCTTCCCTCCTGTGCAGGACCCCTGTGGGGAACATGGGCCCCTACCCCAAAGAAACATTTCATGTGGCACCCAGGCCCCCTTCGTTGGGTATGGATCATTTAGGAGCGCTGCATCAGTAAGTACATCACATGAAAATGTTTTATTCACATCATGTACCTTGTCCTCAAGAATTCAACCCTTTTAATGGATGTAAGTGAATGCAATTTTCTTCTGTATTTCAGCATTTCTATTATAAAGAATGTCTTTTTAAGAAGGCTTTCTATTTCCAAATGTGTCCCTCAGCGAAGGGCAGCTGCAGAAGGAATTGGTTTGACCTCTGCTTCTTTAATTGCTTTTTGCTCTGCGTTGGCCTAGAAATGGATGTTGCTATTGTGTAAATTACTGTGACAGTGGGAAAAGAGCTCATGAGATCAGGTGTGTAGTTTCTGTCAGGAAAATATGCTTCTTAAATGGAAAGCAGCATCTACCTGTTCATAACCACAGTCTGGGTCAGTCTGAAAATCCCAGATGTTAATTACTTCATTTTCTGCTATTGAGCAGCTCCATGGAGTCACTGGTTTTGTGGCCAAGGGCAAATTCAATCTGAAATTTACTATGAGCTCCTTCCAGACTCTGTCAGGAGATGTTCAGACATCAGGGAGCACAGCTCAGTCCACTTGTACTGTCACCTGGACTCAGTGTGTGGCACAGTGCTCAGCAGCTGCCCACGGAGCTTCTCCACCTTCACCTGTTGTGGAACAAGCTGGAAGGAAAGAGCAGGAGCTTTTTACCTTCCCCAAGGCTGAAGGTGTGAGTTTGTGTGGAATTGGCTCCATTAGGTGGGAGTGCAGCCGTGGTACGTGTGTCACTGTGTGCCACTGTGTGTCACTGTGCACATCTGTGTGCAGAGGGCTCTGGCACCTCTGCCTGTCTGCACCTGCTGCCCCAGCTCTGCAGGGTTTGTTTCCTGCTCCGAGGGGCTCCCCACGGACACTGCTGCAGCAGCAGGTCACCTTCCAGCAGGGCAGGGCCAGCCCTGCAGTGGGGTGCAGCTCCCCTTGTGCCTTGCACAGCTCTGGGTGTGGGGTCTGAGCACCCGCAGTGCCGGTGGCTCCGTGAGGGGCTCACCGGGGCCTGGATCTGTTCCCAGGAGTGCTTCTGCAGGGCTGTGCTGCAGGCTGGAGTGTCAGACCCGAGTGCAAAGGGTGCAGCAGTGGCTGTGCTTGTTGGTGCTGGAGGAGAGGGTGCCTGCCCTGCTCCAGAAGCGATCGCTGCAGCCACGGGAGGGCCGGGGAGCTGCTCCCCCTCCCTGTGTCAGGACAGGAGCCCTGGGCAAGGCCAGCGCCAGTCTCTGCTTCCAGCTGCTCTCCTGGGCCTGTGGGCTCCTCCAGTTCTCTTTTCCAAGCTGTCCTTGGAAGCACTGGTGGCAGCAGCAGGGGAAATGCTCCTGCGTGTGAGCAAAGGAACGGGTTTATTTTCTCAGTGCCAGCTCCAGCCCCTTCTCGGGTAAGGTCCATTGCACAGCGTGGTGCAACTCAGCCATCAGCAGATTGCTCAGCACATCCTGGCCATTCAGCAGAGGAATACAGCAGTTAGCCTCCCAGAAAGGCATGTCCTTGGGTTTAAAAGGCTTCTGAACTGATGGGTAAAGCTGAATTTTTTGGCACACAAAGGCCTCTCAGCTTTTGAGAAAGCTGCTGTGGTGAAGCTGTGCGTTTGTAAACCTGAGGTCAGTCTAGTGCTACCTCTTATGGTCTAAGTGTGAACAAGCATTTGGCCTTGGAAAACATCTTCCCTGTTCTTCAGCGATAAGTCTCTGTGCTACCTACAGTAGTTAATGATAGAAGCAACAATGCTTGTGTAATTAGCCCATTAATACCCCAAAGGACTCAGCATGCTAATTACCTGACACAGTGAGATTAGCGAGTTGCGTTACAAGAATTCAAAATACTTGGATCAACAGCAGAATAACAGGAGCCTTTAGTTAGCACACCTGCTTGTTTTACAGTCCTGGCATGGAGTATTTTTGAAGAATTGGTATGCCTGGGGTACTTCTCCACTGTTAATTTATCCTGTGATTAATTGATGGCCTCTAAGGCTTCTTCGTTTAAATTACTTGGTGCTGTCTCCCAGGATTAGGCTTAATCTTCTTTCATTTTGGAAAAAAAGAATGAAAACAAAAAAAAGAAAAAACACCATCCAAAAAAACCCCCCAAACAAACAAAAAAAAAAAGGAAAAAACACCCTATTGAAAATTTTGGGTTTGGGGTATTTTTACGTGGTTTTATCACAATATTTGATTTCTGTAGGCTAATAAATCATAGCAAAACATTTAGTATAGTCCTGCTAGCTACACTTGTGATCCATTGCCTTGTAGGAGAACTCGTTAATAACCCTGACAAGCTGTGTACTGCATGGGGATGGATGGCTCAGAATTCCTCACTGCAGCTTCAGAAGGTGGCCTTTCCAAAAAACACCAGCCTGGCCTCTTAACAGGGGCACTTGCTGGGCAACACATCCTGATGGCATCAGCCCCAGATAACTGATGGTGACAGGCAGAAGAGATGCAGTCTTCCTGCTGGGGTGGTGAACCCCAAATCATTTCTAAATGTCGTTTGAAGATAGACTTACAGGGCTCTGAGTTGCAGGGTAGGTTTTTAGAGCAATTATTTGAACAAATTACTTGGGCATTTGAAGGTTTGCTGTCACCTAAGATATCCACAGGTAATTGGGTGAGCAGAAGCATCTCTGCCCATAAACTGTGCGTGTCAGGGCTGGGAAGGGACAGAGTGAGATGTAACCTGGCACTGCTTGATTTTAGGACTGCACTGGCAGGTGATGCCTGAGTCACCCAGAGCAAGATCCCAGACTGGTGCAGAGGTGAGGCACCAGCCTTTGCAGGTGTGGAGATGGCAGAGGGGCAGGTTAAAGCAATGCTGATCAGTTGGGGGGTGTGATACAATAGGAACTGCACAGCCTTGACGCAGGTGTGTGGTCAAAAGTGAGGTTGAGCACGTTGTGCTCAGTGTCCTGCCTGCCCCTGAGGGTGTGCACAGCATCGGGGTCATGCCATGGGGGATCCCAGGTGTGGTTTTGCTGCCAGTGCTGGTTTCCAGCAGCCCTGGAGAGCTGGTGCTGCTGGCAGGGGCTCCACGCCAGGCTGAACACGCTCTTGCTGCACCAGCCCAGCTGGATTTGGAGCTCCTGTAGACATTTGTCCTTAAAAATCCCTCTCTTTCCTGAGGAGATTTTTCAATTGTTAATATTCCAGGCAGTGCCTGTGGATATCCTGGCTTCAGCTTGCAAAAGACTTTGTTTCAACTTTGTAGTGAGTTGAGGCAGGGCTTCAGTTTGCAGCACACGAAGTGCTCTTGCTCCTGTCCGGTGGGAGCGCTCAGCCTTTCCCGGGATCAGGCCCATCACTGGGGTTTGGGGCTGTCTGCGATCTCTGGTTCCAGGACACCAGGCTAATGCAAAGGACAGGGTGTTGGGCTGATGCCTCTCCCTCAGTTGGTTTCCTGGACATTTAACAAGTAGCTGCAGTGATAATTATGGCAAATAGTTTCTGTGTAAAGATCCTGCTGACAGCCTGGACATGTGTAATTCCTGTCTCTGAGCAGGGAAGGATCACAATTAGCACTGGAGGGGTTTGTGTGATGAGCATTTGGAGGAGGACAGTTTGAGATCATCTGCATTTCCCCAGGCTCAGGCTGCTGGGCTGCTTTTGTGATTTCATGATGCCCAGGCAGAGCTTTCAGCACTTCTTCACATGATGTAATTCTCCTTCAAGGCCAGGCTGGACAGGACTTTGAGCAACCTGCTCTAGTGAAAGGTGTCCCTGCCCGTGGCAGGGGGGTTGGAACGGGATGATCCTTGAGGTCCCTTCCAATCTAATAATTTTATGATTTATTCATGCTAAATACCGTGGTAACTGTGGATTTGTGTCTTGTTTATTTGAATTGCATTTCAGTCTGCAGTACAGCTTATTTCATTCCTTCCAAGCTCCCGTTTCTCTAACATTTCTCAGCTGCCCAGGTCCATACCAAAAATGCCGGCACCTGGCACCTGCTGTGGGGGGACATTTGTGGGACATTTGTAGGACACTGGGGGTCCCGGGGCAGGGCTCTGGGTGTCCGAGCGGTGCCTTTGCCTTGACCACTCTCTGTTCCTGCTCTCCCCAGTGTACGGGCACAACGTGAAGAGCAGCAACGACTTCATCGGGAGGATTGTGATCGGGCAGTACTCGACGGGCGCGCCCGAGTCCAGCCACTGGCGCCGCATGCTGAGCGCGCACCGCACGGCCGTGGAGCAGTGGCACAGCCTGCGCTCCCGCGAGGACTGCGACCGCGTCTCGCCCGCCTCCCTGGAGGTGACATGAGCTGGGAAACCGACGGCAGCCGGGCCGAGCGGGCGGACCAGATAAAAAAGAAACCAACGACTGAAACACCCCACCTCACACCCTCCACGCACCCCAGAGCAGCTCCGCTGGATGGAAGCGGCTGCCAGCGCCCCGCCGGCCGTGCTGGCCTCGGTGACCCGCGTCCCGCTGGGCCCTGGCTGTTCCCCTGGGGCCGGGGCTCTGGCTGCCCGCCCCCGGCCCCGCTGGGCTGCCTGCGCCCCGCGGGAGGAGCGCGGGGCCGGGCGGCACGGGCTGCGCACGGACCCGCCGTGCTAAGCACGGAGCGCGCGGAGGAGCTGGGAGTTGCCTCTGCTGTCCTTCCAGTCCAAATCCATGGCTCATCCTCTCGGAGATATAAGTACCCGTGTGCTCTCATTGGTGAACGTGGTAATTAGGCTAGAATATTTTTTTAAACGGTAGAACCTGTGGTGAAATCGATTCTGACTCCAGTTTTGTCCTTGTTCTAGTTTTAACAGAATTCAGCTGCTGTTAGTGTGTGTGTTTGTGAGCCGGGGCACACGTGAGGCCCCACGTCGGACGGATCCCACGTCCCATCAGTGGTGACCTGCCAGTCTCGATAGCAGTCTGTGTGCGTAGTAGATTCAGTGATGATATAGCAAAATAAACATTTCCAATAGCATTTGTACTGGGAGAGCCAGCTGGCGTCCTTTCAAACATGTGCTGTGCAAAAGAAACCTGCTCCAGGGACTTTGGCGGTTAAGAAGACCCAGAAAACACAATTTTAATTCTCTCACAGACTGCAGTGGCTCTTTCTGTGTTGTGTGTGTTTACCCAGGTAGTTCTTCAGGTCACCAAGTGAACTCAGCTACAGTCAAGCTGTCCTGTTGGTTGCTTCTGTACATTTTATTTTTCCACAGCCTATTGTCTGGTATGATGCAGATTGTATATTTATTGGAAATAAAATCCTATTTAATTGTGCCACATAGATTGGGGTGATACTTGTTGAATTCGCCTTTGTGTTGAGCTCCTTCAGTTATGCTTATGGCAGAAAAAAAGCCAAAATGTTGGTGGTTACCCCATTGTTACTCACTGCAGATGAACTGGGAGTAGTTTGAGAGAAACTGGGCACCTGCTGATGGAGGCTGGTCTGGAGAGCGAGCTGGATGCCTTGGTCTGGCCATGGGGGTTCCCAGCCAGAGCCCACCCAAACACCCTGTGGGTTGGACCTGTCAAACTCCAGAGGTGGCATGTGGCAGGATGGGCAGCACTCATCTCCCTCCTCTATTCATTAAATGAAGCCCAAAATGAAACCCCAGTACCTCCTGTGCCTTTAATATTCTCATTTTTAAAAAGGAGAAAAAACAATACATATGCCTATTTCACGCCTATTTGTTATTTAGCTGCTGCAGTTATGGACAGGTGAGTCTTAAAAAGCAAAGCAAAACAAAACAAAGAACCCAACCACACCAAAAAAACCCAAACCAAAAAAGCTCAGTGCTTGTTTTGGCAGGTGTCAGTGTGTGGGTCAATAATCCCTGCTGCTGTCCAGGTGTCCCTGCTCCAAGGAGGGTCTGGGTTGTAGCTCCAGCATCCCTTCAGCACGTTGCCCGTGGCCCCTGGCTCCCTGCTGCTCTCCAGCACAGCTGCTCTGGGTGAGCAGCACACACAGTGGTGCCTGCAGGGCTGTCCCAGACCATCCTCTGTGCGAGCACACTGGGGATGCTGGGTGTCAGTTCTAACCTGCCTCTCTGCAAGGTGAAATTTCCTCTCCGTCCTGCAGAGAAGTCCATGGCAAATCTCTGTTCTCTGGCTTCCTCCTGGTTTGTCTCATCAAAAAATCACGGTGCAGAGGGACCCCACGGGGAGTCCTGGGCAAACACGTGCTGTGGGAGGCTGATCTCTTCCCCTAACTCCAGAAGGCTCAGGCTGTGGTTTCAGCAGTTACTGTGGTTGACATGAATGTTCTTCCATGTGGGGTCTGTGGACAGCAGAATGAGCTCAGGACATCCGTGGGAGCTGGCCTGAGCCCAGCCACATGCTTTGCTCACCACTGGGGATGAAATGTGAACAGAAGGCACTCTTGCCTGAGTCTGTCCTTGAAGTCATGAGGTGTCTGTTCCACAGGGAGGAACAGTCGTGTGCACAGGATGCCAAAAATTGGTGAGGGAGCCCAGAGGAAAGGTCGGTAAGAGCAGAACAGAAGCATGCTGGGCAGCTCCTGGCCTGCAGAGCAAACAGAACACAGCGTGGGAGGGAGAGGAGCAGCAGGGGTGAGTTGTGGCCGTGCTCCTGGGGCTGCCCCCAGCAGGTGAAGCACATCTCATGTTTGGTGAGTTGGAAGGTGACCCAAAGTGCAGCTGCAGCTGGCACTGCGTGCACAACGTGCTTGTGCTGTCCCCGTGCTGGGAGCAAAGCTGGTGCCCAGCTGCTGTGCCAGGCTCGGGGCCGTGCCTCAGGGGCAGCAGGGGGGCTCAGCTGTGCTGGGGGGATGCTGCTGCCATGAGTCTGAGTGTTAGAAACCAGGATAAAAATGATTCAGTATCTCTGCTCCCTCTTTAGCATGAATATTTGTGCTTTGGGAGTAGATTAATATGCTCAAAGATTTTTGTTCCATAGTTTGCTGAAAGTTGTTTATAACACCGGCTTTATCTCAGGATGGCACACAGGAAAGAAGGGAGGAGGCATGCCTTGACTGCTAATAATCCCAGTTCCTTCATTTTTAGTGGTCTGCTGTAGCAGTCAGCTTTTCCTTGAGCCAAATAATTTCAGATCAATGTATGGAGGGGGGGGGGGAGGTGTTCTTAAAAGGCTTTATTTAATACAAAGAAAACTTAATATAGAAAAGTTGATTGAACAAGTTACTGTCTCTGGAGTAAGTCTGGATGTTTTACTGTACTGAAAGCTTGGTGTCACCCCAAATTGTTTATACTTGAATCTCTAAAAATGGGTCAAAAATGCAGAAAATTTTAATCTGTAGCTAAGAACAAAAAGAGAACAGCATTGAGAGTGTTCCTAAGCAGTTCCTTCAGTTTTGATTTAAGGCATAAATTGGAAATGGAGCAGGACCACAAAATTCCATAGTATTTGTGCCTGTACTATTTCCCTTACGAGTGCAACAGTTATAAAAGGACTTTGTACGGTATTTTTAAAAACCTGAAGTTAATGTCTAACAAAATGTTGATCCCAGGAAGGAGACATGCTGGACAATATTGGTACAGAGTGCTGTATCATATCAGGTTTTCTGCTGTTACATGACGGCATGGACCCAGCACGGACCCGGCAGATGGGCACAGAGTGAATTCCTGGAGCAGCCTTGGAGCCCCGGGCACGGCTGGGGGTTCCCTCCTCCAGGCTGTTTAAGTGTGTCAGAGCATTGCCGTGCTCTGGGAAATAAACCCTAAACCAAACACAGGAAAAAACCCAACAAACCCCACTGCCCCGAAACTAAACCAAAGCGAAAAAAACCACCACACAGTGGGGCACTGACGCGTTAAACCCCACTGTCCCCACT
>VWZW01006865.1:426083-442284 GCA_013397115.1 Edolisoma coerulescens
TGTTCCCTCGCTGTTCCCTCGCTGTTCCCTTGCGGAGTTCCCCCGCGGATCCCCCGCCGTTCCCCCGCGGTTCCCCCGCCGTTCCCCCGCCGTTCCCCCGGCCGCTGCCCGCGGACCCCGCCGCTCCCCGCCGTGCGGGGCCGGGGCTCTGCCCGGGCTGCGGTGTCCCCTCCGTGCAGCAGGACAAAGCCCCGGGGGGCTCCTGCACCCCCTGCCCCGCACTCGCCCCTCCGGCGAGCAGACCCTTCCCCCCGGCCGTGCTCTGTTTGGGAGCGGGCACCGAAAAAGGGGCTTGGGCTCAAAGCGCGGCCCTGGGGAAGTCCCCAGCGCACAGCCAAGGAAACGCGGTGCGCTAAACCTTGGCTGGATGCTTTGTTTACTCTTGGGTGAGCCGTTTTACTTTCAGATGATCTGTTTTCTCTGACATAATGCAGAATTGCAAGTGTCTAAAGCTGCCTGCCAGGACTGCCGGTGTCTGAGAGGGGGATTGTGTTTGTTGCAAAGCCAGTGATACCCTCAGTTAGAATTAGGGCTCTTGGAAGACAAAAGGAGTTATTTTCTCTAATTCAAAACTCTGGTACTTAAACTGTATCTGCCCAAATTGATTAAATCAGATTGCTGAGCTACAGATAAGTCTGTAAATACATTAAGCTGAAGAAAGATTTCTTTTAAGTCTCCATGCTCTGACAGGCTCCTTTTAAAGCAAGAAAATCCTGAAATGAGTTACTGCAGGTACAAATAACACACACAGGGCTTTTAGGGACTGGTGGCCAAAATGGCAGGAGCCCAAGCTGATGCACAATTGTAAGCATGTCTCATAATCTGATAAACTTGAAAAATTAGGCTGAGGCTGTCTGTGCATTTTGGGGCACATCCTATTCCTGTCTGCCCAGGACCCTCCGGGACGTGCTGCAGCTCCTGTTCCTGCACTTGCATCCCCTCATCCTGTGTGACCAGACGTGTGTGGGACTGCGTCCAAGCTGGAGAGTGGTGATGCAGGGCCACAGGGCTTCGAGCACAGGCAAAGGAGGTGCTGGGAAGAGGAAGGCAGCAAGGGTGTGCAGGGAGGGCTGTAGGAGTGGGAAACTGTTTGATCTGGGCAGCTGAGGGAGGGACTGGAGGTCTAGAAGCCCCTTGATAACCCACTGCCTGGTTATCAGGGAGGGATGTGTCATTGCAAGGCCAGATGCTATTTCAGGAGGATGCTGCTTGTGAGACAGAAGGTCTCTGTCAGGCACCGGGGCTGGAACACTGATGGCAGGAGAGGGTTTCTGCTGTGCACTGGAAGCTGCCAGGAGGAGTCCAGCAGCATCCAAACCAGAGACTGGATTTCTGCTCAAGGGAAGTGATCACTGAATATCACACCCTGTCTAGTCTGGAGTAGGTTATGCTGCTGTGTTTTACACCCAGGATCCCATCTGGAGCATCTTCGCACCCCTCCTAGGCTGTGAGTAGGGATAGGAGGTGTGAGCACTATCATCCAGCACCAAAGCCCTCTGTGCATACCTGTAGTCTTATTGATTTAGCCTACAAGGCAGAAATCAAATATCAGTTCAGCCTTATTTGCCAGCTTAGTCCCCAGAACATGCATTTTTAGAAGGCCATCCTACATTCTTTCTGTAAGTGAGAGTTACAGGCCACCACTGTTGGTAAAGGTCAGCCAAAAATTAAGTAGGGTGTGAGAATGGGGCAGTCATGCATTTCCTGCAGGGACACCAAGGACCTTTCCAGCAGCTTGTGCTACTCCCCAGCTTGCTGGCAAACTAGCACAGGGCTCCAACAGGCTGAGGAAAAGGAAAATCCAGTGCTGCCCTAACAGTTCACAGACGTGGTTTGGTTTGGTTATGGTCGGCACCCTGGAGTAATCTTCATTCTCTTTAAGATTAAATGGCAATTTCTGAGCTACTGAAAACTCAGCATTTCAGGAAAATCATTCCCTTAAAGCATGCTCAAGTGATGGAGCTTTTCCCTCTCACTTTGTCCTCTTTAACTGATGTACAGCAAAGGATGTGGAGCCAGTTGTTTTTCCAAACAGCCCTGGGAAAGATGATCTGGCAGACAGCAGCACCCACGACTGGAGAGCCCTGTCCAAAGCAGCGAAGTGCAGGTGCATGTTTCTGCCACGGTCCCCAAAGGTGATGGAGAACCCAGTGCTGTGGTGTCTGTGCTCCCAATCCTCCGCAGTTCCCGCCTTGTTTTCAGTGCCTGGCACGTGCCTGGCTGAATCAACCCTGCAGCACCCGAGTGTCTGCACAGGCATGCCCCGAGGTGCTGCTGGAAGGGGAATTCCTTGCCTTTTTGCTCCTGTTTGTCACCTTAGCGCTTGTGCCGGGATCGATTATTTTCAGACATTGATGGTGCAGGTGAAGCCCTCCCTCCGCCCCTGTGAGACAGTGAGAGAACAGGTTTGTGTGCTCTCCTTCAGAACAGCTCAAACCATGAACCTGTGCATTTCCCAACCCTCGCTGGGCCTTTTGATGTGTTTAATGAAACACTTTCTGCACTCAAATCCCAGGTGCCTCTCTCTCTGCCACCTGCTGCCAGCTGCTGCTGACCTGGGCTTTGCTGCAGCTGGGTCCAGGCCTCGGGGGCTTTTTCTATAATGTAAAATCAATTTGAAATAAGAAATAAGGTTTACATGGTTTAGAACAAGGCTTTATCCCACTACTTGTTTGCTTAAGGCTCTTTGCTTTGGCAAGCATGTCAGGAGTGGGAAAGGAAATGAGTGTCACCATTTGTCACACATTCAGTAATGTTGCATATAGGAAGGTAAATGCCAAGCGTACATATGCCATTTTATAAATAAATGCTGGCAAGGAAAGGCGATTTCTACCCAATTATGTGCCCTTTTGGATGTAAATGTTATGTATGTGTGGTAATATTTGGCCATCTGCTGCTGGCAGTAAGAATTGCACGGGCATGGCAGGAGGGAGCCCCTTCACTCTGGCTCCTGCAGAAGCTGCAGCCAGGAGGGGGGACCCGGGGGACCCCAACACCCTGAGAGGTGCTGGGACCTGCTCCACATGGTAGGAGGGCCCTGACAGCCTCATCTGGACTTCCTGACATCTAAAGAAACCTAAATCCAGGCTGGAGCTCACCGTCTTGGTCTGTAAGAGTATCTGTGGGTGGCTACCAGCAGCTGACCCTGCTGGCCCACGGCAAGCTCTGCCAGCCTGCTGGGAAAGTTTGTGTCTTTCAGCGGCCAGAGGGGTTTGTAGGAATGCATTTGCCTGATGCCTGTGACCTGCAGGGTCACGGACAGCACCCGGGAACAAAACCAGGGTACAATATCTAGGTGACAGAGGAAAAGGAGAGGTGTGAGGAGAAAGAAGGGGGGATGAACAAAACCACGGTGTGGAAAAGGTCTAAGTTAAAAGAAGGTGGGAAAGTTGGTATTGTGCTTTACAAAACCAGCTCTCTAAGGGGATGGGATTTTGCAGCCTGCCCAAAGGAAGGCACTCAGGTGAGCTCTGACAATATCTGAGTGCCTGATGCTCCTCCCATCACAGGGAGCTCCCAGAAGCTCATCCCCAGCACCCCACAGCAGGTACTGAGGTGGTGTTTTAGGTGGTGAATATAGAGGACGTGGCTTTTAAACCCACACAAACATAGTGAGTCAGGGAAGGTTTCTAGAAGAGAGGGAAAAAACAGCACAGCCATTTTCTTTCGATCTTTCCTAAACATGTTCATTACATCTCTTTCTGCTCAATTCACCCTGAATTTTCTCAGCACAGCCAGAGTTCTGCCCTGCAAGCTCATCCTCAGCAGAGGCAGCTGATTTGCTGATCTGTATGCACCTGTATCAACCCTGAGTCTCCAATGTGGGTTGTGAGCTGGGAGGACGTGTCCCACAGTTAGAATTGGGTCAGAGGTGACAAATGCACTGCAGGGATGCTGAATCAATGGGGTTCAACAGCAGCGGGGTCCCCAGGCCAGTGCTGAGAGCCTCCAGCACACAGAGCAGTCCTCAGGGTGTGCTTGCTGCTGCTCTGGTCTTCTTGGGGGAGAAGGGGAAATTCTCCTCCGTCAAAAGTTGTCACCTGAACTCCCCAGTCCCTGCTTCAGCCCTGGGGTCATTCCAGTGCTGCAATGGATTTGTGTCAGGTGGGGACTCTGACTGCATCTGTAAAAAACATGTCTTTTTTTTATTTTCACCTGTCATCACTTTGAAGATCACTTCCATATGTGACAGGCAATGTATTGATTCACTTCTGCTCGTTTGCTTTCCAACTCAGTTTTTCTTTTCACATTTCTCAGTGTCTCTCCAGAAACCATTCAGGTTTGTGCTCCCTCTGTGACAGGGTGCATCCTCACACTCGACAGTTTTGGGTACATTCTGGACAAGAGATGTCTGCCACAGGGCTTACAGCTTGGCTTTTTGTAAAGACCTAAACAATTTGCAAAATCTGGATCCAGCTGCTGTTTCAAACAAATGCAGCCCAGACTGTATTGCAGAGCTCGAGTACAGTGTTGTTGACGTTTTGTTGCAGCACTAGGTTTTTATTTCAGTTTAGAGTAAAAAGTAAACCTGACATATACTGCAGGAATTGGTGGAGATGTCCTGAAGAAGAGCAAGGTACTTGAGTTAGACGTATGGGGACAAACTCCTTGTTACGGGGCCCTACAGGGGAGAGCCTTCCTTTGACCAAAAATCCTGTGCAATTCCTTCACCCTGCCGAGTGAAAAGCTTTGTGTACTCTCTTACCACAGTCCTTAATTGTGAGTGAAAATCTTTCCACACATGGCTGAGATCTGTCTGTGGCCTACAATAGCAATTGTATTCCAATTTCCGCTCTTATTTGATAGTTTAATAATATCCTGAGTAGCACTTAATGCTTGTGTTACTCCTGCAACATCTGGTACGGAATCAATATCGATCCCTTACAGAGCTGCAGACTGGGATATCCATGAACAGTTCCTTTTATGCTGAGTTTGTTGTTTATGTTTAGGGTTCCTCTTTCAGATCTGTTTCTATTAAAGGAAAAAAACCTTTGAGAAGCAAAGGCAGGAGAAAAGGCAGTCTCACATTAGTGTTCCCAATGTACCCCCTCTTGCCCTGCTCACCTGTAGCTCAGCTGAAGTCAAACGAGACACAGAGCCCCTGCCCCTGTGTCAGGCTGGGCCATTTTTCCCTTTATGTATGGAATCCCCTAACTTCAAGGAGAATATGTGACCTCTAAAGGGCCTGAGCCATCCCCAGAGCCTGGGGTGGTGGAGGTGCACTGCGTGTGCTTGCCTTGGGGAATTGCTGAGCTGTATTTCGGGCTGTTGTTCCCTGCTCCCGAAGCGGCTGTGTTGCAGCAGCAGCAGGAGTTACCCCTGGATGGTGAGCTGCAAGGCTGGACCAAGGCAGGCACAGAGGCATTTCTCGCCACAAGAAATGTACAGTGGTGTATCTCTGTGGTATTACTCACACAGTGTGAGCAAGATCTGTGCCTGGACTTCTGAAGATTGTCAGCTTTGCCCACATGGATAAAAGGCATTAAGGAAAACTCTCCTGGTTGTCTGATGTGCTGTCTTTCCTGGGCCTGACCCGTGTGCTCTCACACTGAATGTGTTCCGAGCTCTCCTCAGGCTGAGGATTTAATTGGCTTCCCAGGCAGGCACCTCGCACCATGGTCTGTCCTGCTGGCAGCCTTGGAGATATTTTGCCATTGTTCTTTCTCACTTGGCACACAAGTGTCTGCACACAGTGTCCAGAGCAGCCAGGTCCAAGTCACAGATGACATCATGGCCTCTGGAAGAAAAACCTCCTCAGGGAGCAGGGGCAGTGTGTGCAGCTTTGGGCTGAGTACAATAAAAATCCACTGTTCTGAGCAGAAAATGAAAAAATACACTCAGAAAGACCCCAGGGAGTAATAATGCTGACTGCTGCAGAGAATGTGCTGGGTGAGCCCAAAGTCACTGTGGTTGTACTTCATTCTGTCCCAGCAATCACACGTGTAGGATGAGCCCAGCTCTCAGCAAATTCATCCTCGTGCCTTTCCCTCTCACGAGGGCAAACTGTGGTCCAGAAGGACCGGCCAGGATTGAGCAGGAGCTGACCTAAAGGAAGGGAGGGCTCCTCAGCAAGCCTCCTGTCTGGAGAACCTGTCCCTTCGGGACTAGAGCCTGCTGAGCCCCAGGCACTGACTGCAGTTTCCCTTTTCCTTCTTTTTCTTTCTTTATTTATTTTTAGGCTGACTGCTGGCAGTGAACTGTAAAGTCCTCTCTGCTGACATTGCTGCAGGAGAATTCACAGGCTTTTCCTGGTTTCCAGGGAATACTGCAAACCCCAAGGCAGGGAAGAGTCAGCAAGGAGGGAGGGAAGAGGAACACGGCCAGAGCTATTCAGCGGTCCTGGGAGATTTGCATCCGTCAGCTAACAAATGCAGTAGGGTAACAATGGAATTAATTTTAAATCACCTAAACAATCAAAGAGCAATTACTTCATGTAATTATAAGCAAGATGAGGGAAACCATAGGATTTAATTTCAGTAATACCTCTACCAACTCAGCTATGATTTAAATTTAATTTAAAGTGACAGAACTTCCTGCGTTGCAATACTCTGCCTGAAAATACCACGCTTTACCTTCACCACTGAGTCAATAAACCGTGGTATGGACTCTGCTTAATATTCAGCAGCTGACTGAAAAAGAAAACAGGGCCCTACACTTTGTTTTAAAATTACAATCCCAAGTCTGTGCAGCAGTATCTGTTAGGAGTGCCAAAGTTCACTGGGAGAACCTGGCACTAAACTGAATGATGAGCTGCTTCTTTGGGTATTACTTATTAAGGATATTTTTTAGATTCCCCCCAAGTGTTGTAGTTCCTCTGCAGAGCACACAGCTGTCTCAGGCTCTCCCTGAAGGGGCTGAGCACTCAGCAAGATGTGAGGGGAATCTTCCAGTAGCCCCATGAGTAACGTATCAAAATCTGGGCAAAGAGAAAGAGACGTGAGAGCAAAAGTAACAGCTGGATTTGATGGCTGCAGGTGAGCTGGTGAGTGGCACAGCTGGAGAAGTTTTGGCTTGGTATCTCCTGGTTTTTTGCCTTTGTAGTTGCAGGTTTTTTGGTTTCGGGGTTTTTTGCTGGTATTTTTAGCATTATTCCAGTTTGGTAGCATTTAACTTTGTTGCTATAATAACTGTTGCAGAAATTGTCATGAGGGAATTTTTTCTGTCTTTGTGAGTATGTTAGCACTGCATGAAATAAAGAAGGCCTGAGGCAAGCTATTGAAGAACAAGGAAAAGACAAAATATTGACTCAACAATTCAGTGAGCATCATCTGCCCACTGTGCTGAACAAGGCATGGGTCCTATGGAAAATCTCCTTGATCATGTTATTAAAGAATATCTTGAAAGGCAAAGAGACAGGAGGACTGGAGACAACTGCGTGGCCTAGAGTAAGACTGATAAGTTTTGAATACTTGGCTTCACAGCATACGAATATATAAAATTCACACATAATTCATATAGATAGGTAAAGGAACTGATATACCCAGACATATATTTCTAACTCACATAAATCAGTGTTAGTCGTTTAATTTATTCTTGTCTTGGTGCTTGTTGCTTTTATTAAGAGCAGCCCCTTCTGATGTCCCGAGTCACTGCAGAGAGGATGTGAGGATCCAGCTTTAGCTCCTCCAGGCAGCTCTCTCAGTCCCATGCCTGGATTGTTGTCAAGGAGACATATCTCTGGCACACATCTTCTCTGTGGTTCTCCTCTTAGTATGCTTTTCCATTGCTATGGAGACTATCACCAACTCATTTAGCAACTCCCAGTGCCCCACGAGGAATGTGGATTTCATAACTCACTCCTCAGAACAAGGAGTGCTGTTTAGTTTTTGGCTGCTCACCTGCATGTCCAGCCTGGCCATGCCAGGGGCTGTCTGTGCTGAGTGCTCGTGAGCTGACTCAGCACGGCTCTGAGGGCAGGGATGCACAAAGGTGTCTCCAATGGGGATGGTTTGGAAGCTGGGACAAGCCTTGTGTGTGGGAGGCAGCCAAGTGCATGCCCTGGCTACTTAGCACGGCTCTCCGAGTCCAAACCCCTCTTACTCTCCAGGTCTCCAGCTGGCATTCTGCCGAGCTCTCAACACAGGTGAAACCAAGAAAAATGCCTGACTCTAACAGGGCACAGGAGAGGGAAACAAACCACTCTGCTGGGCTCTGCTGCAGGGCAGGAGGGAGGGGATGTATGCATGTACACACCGCACACGGGGCTGCATTCCATGGGGGCAGCTGTGCCCAAACAGCAATTCCATGTCCAGCTCTGGTTCCTGTGGCTACATTTCTCAGAGTCACTTTTTTGTCTCACCATGGGTTTTCTGCTGGGTGTTCAAAGGCTTGGCTGGTTCTTCAGCTGTGTGTTGGTGAAAGCTCCCAGCCAGGATTTATGGATTTGCGAACATGTCATTAAGGGCTTGGGGACTGGGTCTGCATGCTTGGAGCTAAATTCCATTTATCTGGAGAGTAGGTGTTTAACTAATGGCACATCAGACATGGAATAAATGCAGGGCAGCTTCTAGTGTCAGTGTTTTACAAAAACATCTGAATGAATGAGCCGAGAGAACAAAACATCGACTGTTTTTATATTCAGTGGACAGAAATAACAAGAAAAAGCACCATGATGAAGCACTATCTGTGTGCATTAGTGATTATTGCAAGGTTAATTTTATTCATTCCGAAGGACCGCCATATCTGTAAGACTGGAGAACAACAAGTTCATGGAACTAAAAGAACCAAATAATCGCAAACCATATGTTGAAAGCAACCTAATTAATATCTCAAATAAGAATTTAAAGGAACTAATGTGAAAGAAAACAGTGAGTTTATGTAACATTTCTAGCTGAATGAAAGGCTGATCGTGTTTGTTCACAGGGCTGTAGTGCTCTGTGTGCATTGGCTGCACAAGCTGTGGGTAAGGAGGATGGTGGTGCTACAGGGACCTGGGAAAAAGCGTAGCATAAATGTGGTCTAGGAAAACAATGAGAAAGAGGAGGAGAGAGATGTGCTCTGTTTAAGGCCTCATTCTGCTTCAGATGATGAAGCTCTCTTCCATAGCAGTATTATTAGACAATATTATGTTACGTTATGCTTCAAGATGCCAACCCAATCAAGGTCTGACTATTCTAAACTTAAGAAAAAATGTAACTTCTGCCTAGAAAGCTTTAAGATACACAGCAGTTTATAGAATAACATGTTTTTATGTGAGAAATCACAAGTACTGGGGACTAAGGAGTATGACGATATAAAAAATTGAAGGAATGGGTCAATAGGGCTTGATGAGATCTGCTGTCTTTCTTTTGTTCATTTCTGAGTAAATCCTTGGAGTTTTCTCTGTAAACATGCAAAAATAGAATTAAGAGAACTTTACGAAGGCTGAAAAAAAGCAAAACCTGAAAACTGGAGAAAAAGTCAGAAATGAGGTTGGCTGGGAATAATGTGTGCTTTTCATGCACGAAGCCATATGCTATTTTTTCACCCTGGCCTGGAGATGAGTCAAAGCTGCTTTTGAAGGAAGCTGTGGTTTGTAAGGCTGCTGTTAGAGACACTGCAAATTGTAGTGATTCATGCAGGGAACTACGGGAAGGTGATTTGGTGGTTACAATGCATGTGTGTTACTTGGGAAATCAGATTCTCTTTTACATAATGCTAGACAGCTCTCGCACACCAAGCTTTTCGTAGGCTCAAATGAATACTGAGCCCTTGCGCTGAATGTATCTGGCAGTAAAAGGCAATCTATCCTCCTTTGATTCAGACCCAATTGTGTCATTATTCAGACATGGACACAGCCTTTCTCACAAAAATAACATGCAATAACAACTGCGCAGGTGAGATTTCAACCAAGTAGTGCCTGGGGCCTCAGTTCCCCAGCGGAGACTTTGAACCCTCCTGGGTTTGCTGCAGACAGTGCCAGTGACCGCTGTCACAGGGATGCCCATCCTCTGCAGCGCCCTGGTTGCAGCAGAACCAGAGACACTGCTGTTGCTCCCCGTGTTCACCCCGGCTTTATCCACATGCCACAAGTCTATCCAGCTCCATTTGTTTCCTGCTGATGAGTGTTTTCCCATCCTGTTAGCATGTTATCATGCAAACATCCAGAGACATGAAAGATTTTGTCTTTTTAGCTGGTTTCTTACGAAAGCAGAGATTACGTGGTCCCTTGATCAGCAGATGAGTGATGGGTCCTCTAGGAATTCCTTCTGGTCCCATTGGCAGCTTTGTGGTTGGACACCTCAACTTGTGAGTTTCCACAAAAATGCCCTTCAGAAGGGCTGTGGGAAAACCTGAGTGGCACTTGAGAAACGTGTGCAGAACTGACAGATAATCTGGTTGTGCATCACACCTAATATTGGTCCCACAGAACACTGTCTGGGTCAGAGCACTGAACTCTCAGAGATAAGGACCTGCTGCTCAAACCTCTCTTTCTGGACTCATGGCTCCTCTCTTTCGTGCTCTGAAATGATGTTTTTTCTCATAAAGGCTGGTTATCGAGCTGTCTCACGAAGTATGACTCAAGTGACATCTCTACTGATCTCATCAAAGCCTCTTCCAGAGGCTTCAAGGAAAGATGGAGAGATAAGGACTTGGTAACGTTGAGATCTGGAACACATTAAAAAACCAGGTAGGAAAATAAGCCTAGAAAAAGCAATTAAAATTAGAGAAGATTAAAGGATAAATACCTTGGGGGAGTTTACTGTGTGTTTCACTTCTATTTGTACTGCACCTCTTAGACCAATTTTTCTTTTCATTTTCACAGCACTCCACTATCAGCATAAGCACCAAACTGAGCTAAATTAACAAGTTGGATTCATTACACCATTCAAACAAATTTCCCTGGGCTTATTATGCCTTAAAGGCTTGATCCTTTCCTGGAAGCCTCTTCCAAATTACACTTTCAACAAACATGACATAAACTTGGGTCTGCAGAGCATGAGATTTATGTGTGAGAGCAGTTATTTTAACAGGTGGAAATTCTCAGATTCACCAGAAAGATGAAGCATCGAGCACACCATTAATTTTTTAAAAGGGCTTCACAGTGTAATAGTCTTGTACTACTGGCATCCACGGTGAGAGATTCTTGCTGCAAGTCTGCCTTCCTCTGCAGTGCAGCACGGCGCACGCCAGCTCTGCTCCAGCACCGTGCAGCATTTCATAACCTGCAATTGCCCGTGAGCCCCGGCTCAGCTTTTCCCTCTTGCAGGATGCAGTGCTTCTCAGCCTTCTGCCCGGGCTCTCAGCAGCAATGCAAGCAGCACAGATCTCCCCACAGCTGCCTGAGCAGCCAGCTCTTGCAGCAGCACGAACTGATGCGTGGCCACGCTGCCGGGCGTGCAGTGACAGAACATCTCGGGCAGGACCCGGGCACGGCACTGTCTCACTGAGCAGAGGAGAGGGAGCTCTGCTCCTGGAGCACCTTGCAGTCGGCGGGAGTAAAAGCACACTTGATTCGCAGCCAGCACTGTCTACACATCAGACATTCAGCTGTTCCACGAGTTTGATTTTTGGAGACGCTGAAGAATTTTTGTAACCGAGTTGTTACCGTGCTGTCAGTTTAACTACGTAGCACACTGCAGGCAGACTATGACTTTCCTCTAGGGAGTTCTGTGTGGATTCCAAAACTCAGAAAAGGATTGCTGCAGTTCCCACTCTCCTGAAACCAGCGTGGAAACTCCTGCTTTGGGCTATCTCACCATTTTTACCTTGGCTGAAATGTAACAGATATAATATGACTGCTTGTATTGACAAAAAAAAAAAAATTACTCTCCTACTATTTTTCCTGGGACTTTCAGGACCTAAATATTTAAAGGCCTGAGACTGGTTTAGGTTATGTATTTGTCAGGTCAAAGTTACTGCAACAACTACTTGTTTAGAAACCTGTCACTTAAATGGAAGTGCCCAGTTTGTACATTATGTATGACTGTTGCTGGTAATGTGTAAATGATGTCTAGGACATTTAAGGAAGCATGCACTTAATAAACAGAAAAACATACTATTAATAAACAGAATGTGAAGAAACAGCTTATACACACAAACAAGGACTAATGTAGCCCACGATGAAATAAATCTATGACAGGATGATGTCTGTGACAGGAACTCAGATATTTACTCAAATAATGTACATAATGCAACTTACCTAGGAGATGTAAAATGCCTTAAAAGATGTAATGACTATAAGGAAATTCAGGAGAGCAAAGATGCAAGTTCTAAGAAATTTACTGTCTTGTATTTGTTGCAGTGTTGTAGAGGAATACTGTTCAGGAAAAGATATCCTCTAAAAGACCTTGAGGAAATGGAGCAGATGGTGGCATGTGCTATCCCACTTAAATTCAGAGTGGCTTTATAAATACCCAGAAAAAATAAAATAATGTTTTCCTTAGTCTTGAATGCAAAGAAAAGAATGTAAAAGATGATTTCTGGTAACATTCAAATTGGAATTCCAAAACTGTTTTGCTCTAAAATGATTTCCAACACAAAACTGGTGGTGAACTAATGATTCAATATGCATTGTTATTAGGATTATTTGTACGTTGGATTTCTGTATTAACACACCTCATAGGATAAGGAAAAATTCCACTTTGGGATGAGACAAGGTAGGCCTGAAGAGGGGCTGCAGCATTTGTTGCTGACAGGCAGTGTCACAGACAGATAACAGGTATGACACAGTGTGGGAGACAGACTGCTGGGCAGGATGATCCCCATGGATCCTCGTACCTGCCCACGTTTTTAATGAAGAACACTCTGGGAGTCCTGGAGCACCTCCTGTGCCCGCGCTGGCGGCACGGCCTGTCCTGAGCACCCCGTCTCAGTGCCCGCACAGACTGGCCACACGTCACAAGTGCTTTGAGGCTGCCGTGCCCAGAAATCAGTCTGTGGGGCCATTCAACTCAAAATTTGGTTGGTTGTCGATAGAAACTGGATTCTGCCATCAAAACAGTAGAATTGGCAGTATTAGGGAGTAACTCTTCTAAGAATCCTTTATAATTTTTAAGAGGCATCCATCTGAAATACACGGATGCCAGTACTTCTCTGCTCTAGTTAAATACTGTTTTGCTCCTTGGCTTCTGTCCTATTTCCACGAGAGGAAATAGCATCTCTTTCCCTTTCATGGCTGGTGATTGTTTTTCTCTCAATCTGTAGCTTTGTTATGGATCAGAGGGAGCCAAGGGCCAGGAGTGACTTGCAGTCCTCAGCACACGCTGGTTTCTCCAGACACACTGCTTAGTAAGGAAATAAATTAGCGAGGGGTAAAAGACACAATATGGTGCTTACCACCCTATTTCAGCACATTAAATATATACAATCTGCACTCCATTCCAACTAAAAATAACACTCAGATTAATGCAGCTTTCTTTGACGTATTAAATCGAGAAATCATTAGCATGAATTATAAAGCAGGAAAAGTGTGGTGCAGAGTGTCTGTCACCCTGGAGTTGTGTGTTAGGATGGATGTGGGCAGTTTGATGGAGTGGACTGAGCATACACCCAGGAGTGAGACAGGGCACATATCTCCACAAATGTCATCAGCTCTTTCTGAAATTTAAGGCAGGTCTTTTAAGTACATATATTTCTATTTTGAGAGGGCCCAGATTTAAACACTTTGTTTTTTTAGCCAGACTTGAGAATGTACAGCTCCAACTGATGTCTGTGCTGGCTACCCAGTATCCAGGTTCCAAACCTGAGGACTGAAATTTAGAAGGCAGTTTTGAAAACCCTGGCCTCAGCTTCCCTGTGCTTCTTAATTCCTAGTGTGATATCTGTATGGCCTCATCCATCCTTGGCTGATTGAAATCTGCTACCGAGAAAATGCTATAGGAATAATTATTACTCTCTCTCACAAATCTTGATGAGCTTTTTAACTCCTACCTATAATACCATTCATATTTCACAATACAGTCATCCTTGTAGAAACAAATCTAGAATATCTTTTATTTTGGCAGCTATATAAGATGTTACAGTTTTAAGGCTGTGCACAACAGCAGTTTAGAAAGCTGAGCATCACTGATCCACTTTACACTTGGAGACAACTGCATTCTGAAGAGGGATCTGCATTAGACCACACAGACTGCAGCAGATTCACCACTAGAATACAGGATTTCTGATACAAAATTTACTCTACTGAACACTAAATCAGTGGTTCTTAAATTCTTGGTGTATGCAGGCAGTTGTTGGTCATAGTATCCAGGTTGCTTTCTTGCCTCCCCTTGCGAAATTAATTTGAAGTGTAGTTAAAAATACATTGCTACTATCACCTTGTCTCTCGAGTGATTCATGTTGTTGCCACTGGGATGCTACTCAGTAATGAAACAAAGAGAATCACCTGCTGCATCACTGGGGCAGAGGATCTGCTGGACTTAATTGGGAAAGGTCAGCAAATTTGCAGCAGGTACTGTTGCTATACTTACAGAAGATAATTTTGTGGCGTATTGTGTAATTCTGGATGTCCATCTCAATTATAAAGGACGGGAAAAACATCTGTCATGGCTCATGGAATTGATTGGTTTTGCAAAACCAATTCACTTAAGATACACAAATGTGCATCAGTTGAAACTCAGACTGATGGGCACGGGGTCATTCCATGAAAGTGGCATTTTATTGTGATGAAGCCTTGTGATATAATTTTTTTTTCCTTTTTGTCCTGAGATTGATTTTAAAACCTCCATGTCTTGCAGGCATTGCTTACTGACTGCAGGCCAGTAGGACTGTATCAGCAGGATGAGGGCTGCCCAGCGGAGTCCAAGGGAGGCGGCAGTATGCCATCTGTCTGAGTGAAGCCTCCAACAGAACCACGGCATATTAGGAGGATTTCTAATATGGAAATACGCACAGGAGAATTTCAGAAGTCTCCTCAGGTCTTGCAGTGGTCTCAAGCATCGGATATTGCAATTAAAAAAAGATTTTGATCTACTCATGTCTCTTTGCTGAATATCTGACCAAAGTGTTATGGTTTTTCATAACTAAGGAATATTCTGCTGTCAGGAATTGGACTTATCAAATCAGCTAATGTAAGTTTCAGGGTCTTGCAGGAGAAATAAAAATGTGCCAGAGACAGCGTACACACCTTTTTTGGGGAAATGTCCTTAGAATATCTACCAAATGGAGGAGACTTTTTTCTCTCCTCAGATTTATCTGCCTTCCTGGTAGCAGACAGGCTTTACCCACAGTGGGCACCAAATGCCCTTCCAGCAGCTGCAGAGACAGCTTTACATGGAAACGTATCCGGGCTCAGAAAGACACTCTTTTGCTTTTGAAATGCATTTTAGAAGCTTCCCGGGAGGAAGACGGAGAAACCTTAGGGGTTCGGTTAGTGTTTAATGTGGGCCTGGTCAGCTTTCCGCTGATGCCTGCTGAACATCAGACTCCCCGTCACTCGTGCACGGGGGGATGCGATCCGTTCGAGGGACACATGTGGCTCGGGGATGGGGATGCGATCCGTTCCAGGGACACATGTGGCTCGGGGATGGGGATGTGATCCGCTCGGAGGGACACAGCGCCCTGCAGACCCCAGCGAGGCGGGGGGCAGCACAGACCCGTGCAGAGCGAAGGGGGGAGATGCCAGCCGGGCAGAGGTTCCCCCTCCAGCCCCGCTCAGGTCCTGTCAGCCCCGGCTCCTCCGGGGCTCAAGGGCCCCAGGCTCCCCGAACGCCCCGGGAACCTCGGCCCCTCAGGGCTCGGGGTCCGGGATCCTCCGGCTCCCCTCACCCGCCGCCTCCCGCCCTGCCCCGGGCACCCCGGGGCTCCTCAGGATGCCCTCGGGGCCCGGGATACCCTTACCCTGGGACGACACCGTGCTAAGCTCTGCCCAGGGAAGGTTTGGGTTGGATATTAGGGAGATGTTCACAGAAAGGATTGGGTATCGAAATGCGCTGCCCAGGGAGGTGGTGGAGTCACCCTCCCCGGAGACGTTTAAGGAGACTGGACGTGGCACTCGGTGTCATGGTACAGTTGACGTGGTGATGTTCGGACAGACGTTGAACTCGATGATCTCAGAGCTCTTTTCCAACCTCAGTGATTCCGCCATCCCTTCCCGCTGGTGGCGTTGGGATACCCCGCTGCCCTCCCGCACGGGCTCCCCTCGCAGCCGAGGGGCTGGCACCGACTCCCCGCACGGCCTGAGACCCTCTCGCCGGCCGGGGCGGTGCCGACGCCGGCCACCCGCTCCCGGGGCGGCGCGGGCGGAGAGCAGCGGGGATCCCCGAGCGGGGAGCAGCGGGAC
>VWZW01006865.1:442607-505650 GCA_013397115.1 Edolisoma coerulescens
CTGTCAGCGCTCGGCGGGCTGCGAGCGCCGTCCTGCCCCGAGCCCCCGGAGCCGCCGCGGCCTGCGGCGTGTGCGGCCGGTGTGTGCCTGGGGCAGCGCGTCCCTCCCGGGCGGCCGCGGCGGCTCCGGGGGCTGCGGCGGAGCGGGGCTGGGCTCGGCTCCCGTGTTTCCAGCCTGTTTCTCAGCTGGAACACAGCCGGGGATAAACTGAGGCTGCAGGAGTGCTCGTAGTCTTTGGGGGGTTGGCAACGTACTACATAGGTTTATTTTGTTTTGTTTTTTGATCTGGGGAGGATAGTTGATGTGTGTAAGCTCTCGCCCCAGCCTACTTAAAATGTGTTGTAAGGCTTTAGGTGTGTTTACACCTGGCACTTTTTAGTAGAATTCAAAGCCTGTTCACTTCTTTAGTTAGATACAGAAAGTGTATTTCAGGGCTTAATTATTTCTAATGTATCTCATGCCAACGTATTTGCTCTGCTGCTCAGCCTTGCTGTTTTAAGAGTCAAAATGGTCATATAAAAATATTAGGTAAATGTGATGTTCCTTATTTTTTTTAAATATGTGGATTTTAGGCTTTTTTGGTGTTTTTGAAAGTTTAATACAACATGGGATTCTACTTACAAACTTTCCAGTAGAGAACAGAGTGGCATGTGCCTAGGAATATATTGACAGATGATGGTCCTGGTCTCATGCAGTTTGGACTGGAAGAATTTGGTGGAGGTGAAGGTAGATCCTAAGAAACACAAATGTCTGTTCAGCATTTGCTGTGCAAGAAGCTTTCCTTTTGCTTGAGCATCTAGCAGCACAGCCTCTAAGGCCAGTGCTAGAGGCTGTTCAATTCTTAATGGTGTGTGGGGCATGGTTATTTAAATTCTGATTTCTTCTGTAATTGAAATACTTGGTCAACTTACTATTTTTTTCCTCACTTAAGAACTTATGAACCTCGCTGGTGACATTTTCTTGGAGCATCTAGATTTTTTTGGGAGAGAATTAAGAAGATTGGTCTCTTACTCCTTACCTACTACTTCGCTTCAGATTTCTGGGCTGCAGTCTGTAATTCTGGGCCCCAGCTCTTGACCTTTCCACCTGGAAGAAATTGGATGTGTCTTTGCAGTGGATGACTTCTATAGATGCAGTCTGGTTGGATATATGAATTTGTCCTGAGTTCTACCTTTTTGTCTAAAAAATACACCTTAAGAGGGTTAGGAAGCTGATTTTATCCAATGCAGTATTGCCCACTGTAGGTTCTGTAGTGTCAGGGGTGAAAGTAAGAGTGTAGCTGCAGAAATGCTTTGCCTGCTGATAAGACTGCTTTAAGAAGTTACCTCCTCGTGTGTTCCCTGTGCTGCAGTCTGGTGCCTCCTTAGCTCTCAAGTACAGCTGCTGTAACCTGGGCTGCTAAAGTAATTATCCACAAAGCCAGGGCAGAACCAAAGCTGTGAGAGCACCAGAGAAAATGTGGCAGCCTGAGGGAGCCTCAGCATGGACAGGGCCTTGTTCTGTTTCATTCACACTGTGTGATCAGGAGCTTCTGCTAAAAAATAGCCAACACCTCTACACCGATCCTGTCACTTCTCAGAATTTAACTTTATCCTTTCCTTTAAATATTACTTTTTTTTTTTTGGTGGGGGGTACCAGGAATCAGAAGGGTTCACACAGTCCCAAACACAGCACATTTTCATCTACGTGCAATATTCCATTTTTTTACATCTCAGAAAGATTGGTGATGGGAAACCTGAGTCTACACTACAAATTTAAGGACAGTGCAGAGATTAGATCTGTCTTTGTTGATTTGGTGTTAACTAATTTTTAAAAGTGATTCACATGCATGGTTGAAAGGAGATCTGTTATGCAAAAACTGACAGTCTGTGTTTCTTTCATTTTTTGAAATATGATCTTGGACAAACCCCACAACACAAATATACCCACATATTCTTTCCTTCCCCTTTCTGCTGACTGTTTGTTTCGTTTACTTCAGGTGATATTGCTGGTAAATGCTTTCTTGCAGGGCGTGGAAGAGGTGAAGGAAGTGACCAAAGCAGTGAAAGCTGTAGTAATTGTAGTTGTTTCAAGTTCCCAAGGGCAAAAAAAGGAACTGCTCATACATGGGTGTACCATCAGCTGGACTGTGTTTTCAAATGCACATTTTTGTGTGTGTAAAAATGACTAGATTCATTTGCATTAGTAGGTCCAGATTCCTCTCAGTTTTTAGTAATGCTGATCAGCACTGGGGCTTGTGGTAAAAACAGTGTGAAACTGAAAGCTGGAGCACAGATTCTTTTTTTAAGGAAAAGTAGTTTTTAATTAAAATTAGACATTTTTTTTTTGCATGTGTGGATGCAGTCATACATCAGATGCACGTGGACTGGTTTTCCAGCAGTGTGTGTACAGAGAGAGCTGTCTGTGTGTCACAGAGGAAGAAGTTGTCCTGATACAGAGGGGCACATTGGTTTGTGCACTGCTGTGTGCCAGACTCAATTAATAGCAACACAGAAACTTTGTAGACAGATGTTGGATGTATGTGACAGAGAATAGTGAAGGATTTTTTGAGAAGGCTTAGTAAGTTCTTGTTCCCCTTCCTAATCTTTGCATCTGTCCACACCTTTGCTTCTTTCTTTCTTTTCTTGTTGTTAACAGATCTCACTGCGTTTTCCCTGTTACAACTTCTGGGGCAAAAAATAAAATCATTTCAGTGTGCAGGCCTTGTGTGTGAACAGAGTTAATTTGTTGGAGTACTAAGGGCTAATTATGTACTGAAACTAGCAGTGCTGCCCTTTGGGAGGAAATGCAGGAGTGTGAGTGCAGGGTAGCAGGTTAGCAAGTGCAGGGTGCACCGTGACATTCTTAGGTGAAAGTGTGAAAAGGAAGGTAAGATTTTAATTAATAGGACCTCTCTGTCTCTCCTATCATAAATGTAGGTTAGCAGGGGAGGATGTGAAAAAGTGTAAAACAAGATCTTTCACATCTGAGCAAATTTCCAGAAGTGTCCTATTAGGTTTTAGTACTGAAATCATGAAAATGGTGTGTGTCCTTTTCCTGCAATGTAAGTCAGTGTTACGAGTTACTCATTTCTGTTAGCATGGTGCTTGCCAAACCAAGTTACTGCCTGGTCCTCGTGGGTCTAGACTTGATGAGACAAGACAGTAAAATATGGTCTCCTTCCAGGTAGCTTGTGGCCTAAGCCAGAGAACATATTGGCTGGAAGTTTGTAACTGAGGACAAGTACCCTGTCTTTAATTACAGACAGGTTGGGAGATATTGGCAGGGAGAAAAGAAACCCATTAGACCAAATGGCCCAGGAAAGTGCTGTTCAGAGCAGTGCTTTTCACATGGCTGTGAAGGGCAGAGGCATGTCTTTTACAAAAAGCAAGCACTCGCTGTGGAAATTGTCTGATCGTAACGCTGGGTCCGTGCAGTGAGTGACAAACAGGTGATGGCAGCGGGTGCTGTGTAGGAGGAGAGTTGAGCCAGAGACTCTGTTTCTTCTGTGCTTGCATGTACAGCAAGGTACCTGTAAAATGTTTGTTAGAAATAGGCTGAAACCTTAGTTTGCACAGGTGAGGGTCTGGAAAGTTGGGAACATAGAGGTGTTTGAGGATATTGCTGTGATTATCTAAGAACAGTAGATTATCTAAGTGTAGAGTCATGTAGGATGAAAGTGGGTAAGACTCTCGTCAGGGGTAGTTGAGAGAGGAGAGAGCAAAGACTGAGATAGGGAGGGAGAGAGAAAAGTAGTCAGTGATGTTGAAGGCAGCCTAAAGAATGAGATGCAGGATCAGCTGTGAGGTGCCATTGTGAAAACATAAATGGAAACCTCGGGGAGAGATTCAGTGGAGATTCAGCATGTGGGAGATGCTGAACAGGAATGCGTTCAGTTCTGGACTTGCAGCCATAATTCTTGATCTCCTTTCACATCTGTGTTAAATATGCTGATAAGGTTGGGAAGGTGTGAGATCAAAGAGGTTTTTTGGGTTTTGGTAAAACGGAGGAGCTGAAATTTGTAATGTAAAAACCTTTGTTTTTAATGTGAAGACTGGAGAATGAGATGTGAGAGAGATGAAAGAAGATGAAAGTGTGTCAGTGGGAAGCAGAAAAACTTGGAGTGCAGATAGTTTTCCGAGCAAGAACAGCCATACTAAATCAGACCAAGGATTTAGCTGGCGTAATATCCTGTACCCCAAAATGTCTATTGGAATATACCTGTGGAAAAAGAAGAGGATGTGTATATGTGATACCTTTCCCTGACATTCCCCTCTGATGCCCATTGTGTTACAGAACGAAATTGGTGAGCTGCTGTCTAAGAAGGGAGTGATGCAGAGCCAAGAGGTGATTTGAAATGCTGCTGTGATGATGGCAGGTTGATGTCCAGCAGTGGAGATTGCAGAACTGCAGTAGGAAAATGGTTAATTAGTTATTTAATGAGTAGGAAACATGGCTGCTTGTATTCTCTGAACACAGGAGTAGAAGCAGAAGCAGGCTTTGGTGTGGGCTCAGCCAGGCTCTGGACCAAGTGATGGGAGGTCCATGGCAAAAGGAGGCTGTGCATGCCAGTGGCAGAGCAGTCAGAAACTTGGTGGGAAGCTGTCGAGTGGATACAGTGTCTCTTCTAAGTTTTAAATATTTTACTGATAAAGAATTTAAGTAATGAAGAATTTATCTGCGTTGCAGCAAATAAACTTGGCAAATAGAGCAAATAAGCAAGTAAAATCAACTGACTTGAACAATAATAGAGCTCACACAGTAGAGTTGTCTCAGACTAAATCTTTCATGTAGGTCCTCTACTTGGAAATAAAATCAAATTGAACAATTAAGTTGATTTTCGTCTCAAAATAATGTCCACATGGCAGGGTTGTTCTGAAAAAGCTACACATAACAGTGGATACCAGATTGTAGCAAGTTTCTTGGATAAAAATTCTTAAGGCTTCCATATAACTATAGGAACAATATATTTTTGATTGATCTATTTTCCTTTTTTTTTCTAGTAAAATTTTTTTTTTAAACTAGTTGCTTGCAGCCGTGCTCTCTCCAGTGAGACAAATAAGCATGTCAAGTTGTACTGATACTTTTGATGGAACGAGATAATAGACGTATTTTTGAAAAGTCTAAGTTTCCTTGTGTATGCCAATGGGAAAAAAATAAGCAGCCTTTTTGGAGAGGGAGGACACAGTAGTGGCCATTTCTGCTTATTTAGGTGGGTGAACTGTTTTCTTTTTCTGATGGACAAAGGCAGGTTTAAAATCACCCTGCAGGAAACTGAATGCAGTCTCTTCTGTTTAAATGATATTGCTAAAATCGTGTCTGCAGCCAGTTGGTGGTGATGGGTAATCTTCCACCAGAGCCAGACACAGGTGAAAACTCTCATGTGAGCTCTTGAAGTACTTTGCTTAGTCTCCATCAGTGAACTTTTCAGGTGGAAGTAAAACAGTGTAGTCTCTCATAAAGTGCTAAATAAGCTTTGGAAGCTACAGTATAAGGTAATCATAGTCACGTTTGTCCTTGCAATTTCCCATTTCAACTTTGTCTAATATAACATTTGTATTTTTACTTTTGCTTTTCTGTTGCTAACACTGTACATCGAGACTATTAATACACGATGTTTGTTAGGTCTGTGGCAATGTCAATGCGTGTGACTTAGATTTGTAGTTACACCAGATAATGCTGAGCATTAGGTCTGTTGTGTAAGCTGCATCTGCTTGGTGCAAGGCAATTTGAGTGGAAAAATACCACCCTGTGAGCAGGAGCAGTGCCCTCCTGAAATGCAGGCAGGAGCTGAGGTGGCCAGCTCTGCCCGTTGCCTGGTGGGGTGGCTGGAGCGAGGCGGAAAAAGTAATTCTTCCTGAGACTTTGGCGAGTATCTGAGCATGGAGTGCCTGCCTTTGAGTTCTGAGGGGCTGTCTTGCAAAATCATAACCACATTCCTGACATGGAAAACGGTATCTTTCAGAAATGGGTTTGGATATTCAGTGTCTCTGCCTATGTGTGCAGTGAGTGTGCACAGCCGTGCCCTGTGTCACCCGGGTGTCTGGGTGGCTGGCTCAGGGAGCACAGGGGTGGGTGACAGCCCCAGGTCTTGATGAGCCCCCCCACATGTTCCCAGAGTGGTGTTGCAGAGCCTACAGTACAGCTCTGGAATGCCCTTCCCACCTGAGAAATGGTGTTTGTCACTGGGCAGCTGGAAATGCACAGGTCCATCAGATCCTGGGCTCTTCTTCTGCTCTGGATGTCCTTGCAAGCTCCTTCCCATTTGGAATCCTCTTTCCAAGCAATATGGACCATAGCAGTCAGTTGGGTCACAGAACACCGGCATCTTTCTAGGGTGTTTTCTTTCCTCTGCCTCATCAAGATAGCCAGGAGTTTCTATCCTAAGCTACACATTTATTGTAGTGGCAACAATGTTTTCAGTGGGCATTATTGTCTCTTAAATTGATATCTAGGAGAACAATTACATATTTTTTACTAAAATTGGACTCACCTTTTATTTGGCGATAAAATGTGAGCAGGTTAGCTTGCAGATAGCTGTCCCAGAAGCCAGAATGAAGTGAGTGTGTGGGTTTTCCCAGGGAAACAATAGGCTCATGTATTTTACCACAATGGAAAATTTTACAGAACGTTCAAAGGCTGTCCTGTGGGAAGTGGAGTTAGCTGAGAACATGTGTAGTCCTTCAGTTGATTGGGATGCACAGAGCAGTGTTAAAAATTGTACATTTAATCAGCTTTTCTTCAGACGTAGGAATTCCAGCCTTGATGATTGACAATTGGAGATGATTCCGTTTACAGTGCATTGCCTTGAAAAAAGCGATGCCCTTTGGGTAGGGAAACTTAAGGAGCCATCAGTACTTATATTTGCCAGCTGAGAATCTGTCAGCCTGTTTCATTGAAAGGCTAAAGTAGTTGCTCAAAGTGAACTGGGAGGTTTTAGGGCAGAGAGAAGATCTGGGGTCTCTGTATCTGTCTGGAGATTTGTACAGTGTTTGGGCACATTTGAATTTCATACCATGTGAAGATACAGTGCAGAACTTTCTCGTTCAGCATAGCTTAGGTGAATGATGGTGGCCCAATTGTATAAAGATTTTTACAATCCTAGTTAACTGTCATGAATAAATTCTTTTACTAAGGCTTTGCCTCTAGAGTAGCATAGCCTATTTTATAAATAGTCCAAGCAAGTGCCCAGCAAAGCAGTAGATGTGGTGGCACAGTGAATACTGAATGAGGAAAAGTGTCTTACTGTGTATATCTAAAAATGAACTTGCTTACAATGCAAAAGGGAATAATACCTGCCAAGCAAATCTAATATCAGCTTGCACTGTGAGAACAGGGCAAAAGTGCAATTTTCTTATTGTTCCAAATTGGTAATATAATGTCTTTTAACAGTCTCAGGAGAATAAAATGCATGTCTAATTCCAGTTGGTTTTGCAAGTATCTATGCTTATGGTATTCCTCTTCCAGTTGTATGGAGGCCAAGCTGTATTGGACAGTAGCAAGCCTTTAGAACTGCTTAAATAACAGCTGCTTATCAAAAGTTTACCTGTGTTTTTCCCTTTTGGCCTTGAGATGTATTTGACTCCCTTTTCCCTGAATTTGTCTGCCATTTCTAATCAGAGTGTTCTCTTGAAAAGGAAGAATGAAAGACTTTTTCTCAAGAACATGTGGTGTTTACCCTTACACAAATTGTATTTAATTTACAGGAATGATCTGTCCTGCTTTTTTTGTTAAATAATCAAATGAACTATCCAAAGCTTTAAGTAAAAATAGTAGATCTTTAGAGTTTGCTTCGGGAAAGCTTGCTGAAAATAATCTGAATAGTCTGATTCCAAATACACTTGAGCAAAATTCTGCCGATTCTCCTGTTGGATGGGTAGCACTTTATTTGTTTTAATATCAACCCCCCATCATTGCTTGTCAGAATGCATTTAAAGTGATTGGTTGAGTTTACGTTCTGAAATCTCATGCACACAAGTTTATTAAAGTTCTGTATTTTTAAAAATTAAACCACTTAGTATGTCCAGGGAGAAGAGTTGGTTTCATACTTTTAATCTTTTTCCTTAAGAGTTTATTCTGGGCTATATCAGTTTTCTGATATGAGAGTGGTTTAAACCTAATGCAGATTTTTTTTTTTAGCTTGCCTTTTATCTGCAGACATTTATGCTAAAGGATTGCAGCTCTTAATTTACCTTTCAGTTGTTTCACGGCAAAGCCTGTTTCCTTGCTTTGCAGTTTTTATTTTGTACAAACTTAGTATGTGATTTTTGTGCTGATTACCAGTTACATGCTTCCATCTAAGACGAGGGTTTATGTTGCTCAGTAAGGCCCATGGCATATTATGTAAATGTTCATGTGTGGATTAATGATGACTTTCACAAATGGCAGGCACTGTATCATCCAGCTGTGGTACATACCTAGACCTAGGTGTATTTTATTTGTTACCTCTGGGAAGTAATTTTTTCCTTGTATAGACATCCAACTGAAAAGAGACTTAAGAACATCCTAGGAAAAGGCACTGGCACATTAGAATGCGTTGCCTTTGCATGTTGCTCTGATAATTAGTCAGTTCCCATCCCAGTGTGAATTTTAAGGTCACTTTTTAAGCAGCAGGTTAGACATACAACCTTTTTGACACAGGGAAATACATTTGGGATTGTCATTTAAATATGTTGTATTTATAAGTGAATGTGAATCCCACTCCTGTTATATCCCTACATAAAAAAAAAATATTTTTCTCTTTGTAGAACTGACAGTGCATCAGCTGACCAGGACAATTTAAAATACTCTTCATCCAGAGATCGGGGCAGTTCTGCCTCCTATGGATTACAACCCTCAAATTCAGCTGTGGTGTCTCGGCAAAGACACGATGATATCAGAGTCCACCCTGACATACAGAATGAAGAAAAAGGTACACAGATTGCTGTTTTGTGTGTGAATTGTGAGGGGACATTCAGGGAAAGGCAGTAAACTGGAAATGGTGGAGAAATTTTTCTTTTGGGTTTTTTTTTTCTCTCCCCGCAAAAAAAGACAGTGAACTGATTTGTCTCATTGCCACAGTATCAGTGTTGTGGGAGATTTGTCAGGGCTCAAAGAAATGTTGTGGTTGATGTGAATACTGAGAAAAATATGCAGTTGCATTAGGAGAAGAATGCAAGAGAAGACTTGATGTGTTAACAGAATAGGCACTTTTTTCTGAAGAATGATATTCTGGATGTCTGGTCTTCAGGCTGCAGTTTCTTCCAGAACAGTCTCCAGTACTTCTGGTATTGGATTAAACAGGCCACTAGGCTGATCTGTTGCCTATTGGAGCTTTACTGCACCAAACTGGAATCTTTGTTTAGTAACCAGATCTATATTTTTATCATTAATGGCAGTTTCTACTTTCATGTACCTCAGTCTGACTTCATATAAATCACGTGATGTGTGATTCATACATTTTTACTGGTTTTGGGTTTTTTTTAATTTTTAGGATGGAAATACTATCTCTAGAAAATAGATAAACATTCAGAATCATGTCTTTTTTGTATTTATGACAAAGAAGTCTATATTCTGATTTCTTTCTTTCTTTAATTGCCAAATACAGGTATCAAATAGGAGGATTTCTTACTTGCAGAGTCACTTTTTAGACTGTGTAAATCTTCAGGCAGGCCAGACTCAAAATCTCACAGGAAGAGTAGTGTGGGAGTTTTTGTTCAGGAACCTAAAAAGTATTTGAACTCCCCCTACTTCTCTGCCCTGTAACTGACTGTAAATAATTGCTGTATCTTAGGGGAAGTTACAGCTGGGTGCAAATCAATTTTTTTATAAGTATAATGTAGTGTTAGTTGGTGGCAGAAGCATGAAGCATGTTTATCTGCATGTTTATCTGCATAGTTTGAGAACCTTAAGATTTGTTTAACTTCAGTAGAGAAACTGCTTAGGAAGTGGGTGTATTAATCTGCATGCTAACGTGGAACGTTGTACTGTGTGTAACACGGACTGGCATAGTAGGTTGTTCTTATAATTTGAAGTGTGCTAGTATTTGAAGAATGTACTGGCAGCATAGTGAAATAGTAAGTTTTGGACAAATTCAGGAAGGAAGTTTGTGAAGTTGCTGGGAAAATGCCATTTGAGAATAAAAATGTACCTGGCTCTCCCTCCAGTACTGTGTCTTTGCAGGGCATGTCTCTGCTGGCTCAGCACTTTGTGCTATTTTGTTTAGGTGTGACTTGAAAAGAGGTGATTAGGATATTCTGACTATAAAACCAAGTTCCAGATATCTCTAGTTCATTTTTATTATTGGAGAAATTTGTAAGCTTACAGATGCAATGTTTCTTTGTTTATAAGATTTTTCAGCTCATCTCTTGGAGTCTGCCAGCATGGAATTTTCATTTGAGATTTTCTGTCCTGGCTTCCTTACACCCCCTACCTGCCTCCTGCCAGTTTCTGGTGTTGATAAAATTACTTCCAAATTGATAATTTCTGGAAGTTTTTCGGGTTTGAAAACCTCCAAGGATGAGACTCTTATGTTTAGGCTCAAATGCATTAATTGCTGTTAGAAGTTACTTCCTTCATAGGACAGTGTTGGTTTGTCCTGACAAAATAATGTCAAGGTGACATGCCTGCTAGTTTATGTTTAAAGACTGAGCTGTAAAAAATAATGTTATAAATCTAAATAGACACAAACTATCTTTGCTGTAATTGTAGTTAACTAATTACAAGTGAGACTTTGCACAGGGTTTTCTGCAATGGTGGGGTAGCCCCATGTGTACAGAAATGCACAAATGTATACCAGTAGTTCACATGTGCTTTTGATCAAAAGCTTTGCCTTAAAGAAACATTCTTTGCATCTACTAAGGTCCAGGTTCACCTCAAGGTTAATTTTTTATCAATCCTTTAGTCTCAGTAGGCAGCCTCTTATGGGGAGCCACCTCTACTTTTACCCAGGCTTTTTGTTATACGTTGAAGCAGGTGGACTCTGAAAGAAATCTTGCATATTTTTTATTGTTCTGGGTTTAATTTAATTAGTTGATTCTTCCCTGTCTGGTCAGGGAAGGCAGTTTAGAAATCTGCCTTGGAAGTGAGCTCTAATACATCGAGTGAAGTATTGGGCAGGCTCAGGGGACAGTTTCACTTCTCTGCAGTATTGAAGGGAAGAATCTGCCTCTCACAGTGGTGTGGCAGACTGGAAAAATTCCTAGTCTCAACATTTGAGTATGTTCTTATGGATCTAGGAGTAAGATAATTGAATTACTCAAAATGATGCTTTTATTTGCATTTTATATTGTTACCAAAGATGTATCTCAAGTGGGAGAATGTAGGATTGAGTTTAATTAAGGATGATATCAGTATTAGTGTGTGAAAATACTGACCTTTGTGTATTTAGGGAGAGTTGTTCAATCTGTGCATAACAGATATTTGTCTTTTAAAAAAATTTTCCCTTTTTTTTTTTTTGCCATTTTACTGAACCTGTGGTGGATTTATAGCAAAAACAGAATGGAGATTTCATGTGCATAAAGGAACGAGTAAGTGAACGTATCTAGCCATGTGTACTAGCAGTTTGACCTTGTATTTTGCAAAGCCTTTCATGTCAAAGTAGTAATAAGAAAACACTAAATGCAACAAAATTGACGTTAAACTTCTTGGCAGTAGTGTTTTCTTCATGTACTTCAAAAATAAGACAGCTGAGATTCTAAATCTGTGAGCTGGAAGCTTACAGGGTGTAGCAAAACATCGATGCATGTGGAAGTGAAAAAGGAAGCTGAGGGAGCTGGTAGAGGATAGGGCTGCTAATTTGCATGTGAATTGAATAGCTCATAACTCACCACCCTGCTAAATATATGGTCTGAGAGCCTCTTTTAGTGTCATGTTGGTTTGTCCACAGGTGGCTACAGTGTCAATGGAGGATCTGGGGAAAATACTTATGGTCGGAAGTCGTTGGGGCAAGAGCTGAGAGTTAACAATGTGACCAATCCTGATTTTACCAGTGTTCCGCATGGGAATCGTGCTTTAGCCACAAAAGACATGAGGAAATCACAGGGTAAGGACATTGCTGACTTTCAGGAAGAGGGTGTCTCTTTTGGCAACATTTCTTGTGTTGAGAATATGAAAAGAAGTTCACTATGATTAGGCAATCTATATGGATTTTATTTTTTGTGATCTATGATGAGATGGGGTTGATGGAAGCTGTCATCTTCTTTTACTGTTCCTTGTGTTGAGGCTTCCTCCATGGGTTTGGCAGATCTCTCAACTATCTGCCTTAGGCTGTCAGTCTTTCAATTTCCTTTAAATGGCTTTTGGACCCTTCCTTAGGTTAGCCACATTTGGCAAAGACCTCTCTAAGAAGGAGAATTTGCTTTGGATTTGTTGCAAATTGATGCCTGAGTAAAAAGTTGTTAATTAATGAGCCCCCAGTGTGGGAAGAGCAGCTCAGCTGTTGCCTGCTCTCCCTGGGCTGCAGGGTCACATCCTGCCAGCTGATTACTCAGTCACTTCTGTCCTCCTGAGCCTGCCACTGCTCGTGCTCCCTCCTGCTCAGCTGAGGGGTAGAGGCCAGGGAGGAGCTGGAAGCATCCTAAGAATGTGGGCAAGGTCTTGGGAGATGCAGCAAGAACAAATTTGGAGTTTCAAGAGGGTGCAGGAATGCTGGGCTTGTGTTTTTGAGGAAGAAGGCTTCACTCTTCCCACTATTTGAGGTTTGAGTCATAGTTGAAAAAAAAACAAAAAAGAGTTATTCCAAGCATTTTTGAATGAAAATAGAAACGTTGTGACTAAGCACTGTCACTTATTGCATCACTTAGCAGAAGTAGTAGTTGAGCCACTGGGAAAAACTGCCTGCTTTATGCCAGGCACATTATAAACATGAGGACATGCTGTTTCTTCTCAAGGATTAATATTTCAAAGGAGACTTAAGAATGTTCAGTGTGCTTTGCAGGTGGAAGAATTAAGGTGTAAGTGGTGACGTGACTGTTACAAAAAAGTGATTTTAGGAATGGGTTAAACGCAGACTTTATAACCCCATTCTGGTGTCTTGATATAAAAACTGTGTAGTCCTTTTAGTGTCTTTCTATGTCTGTATAGAGGAAATAGAAAACTCTTTAAATAAAAAAACTTTCTGCCAGTACTAAATAATAGTAAATTCAGACTGTTCTCCTGGGTATGTGAGCATGTTTTTAATCCTTAAAAGGTTGGGATATATAATTTTGGATGACTGAAGTTGCTGCCTATGACCTGTATGTTCTCTCTCCTTGAGATGTCAGATTTCAAGAGTTTCTCCTCTTGAACTTGGCTGTCTTTGATTGTTGTAGGTTTCAGCAAGTCACTTTGATTTTTCATATCTTCTTTAAAATGCAATGGGATTATGTTGTAACAAGATTTTGGTTTTTAAATTCTTTGATGTTTTCTTGTTAGTATATTCATTAAACAATTTTAAAGATAGACTTCTGTGAGCAAGTTAGCATGTGGCTGAGACCTTGCTGAATTTTCACGAAGTGGATGTCACAGGTATTTGTTAACTAGTGCTTTGATTAGCGTAGCTTCAGTCATGTTCTTGGTTAGTGTTTTTTGGTTCTGTTTTTTTTTAAGGTTGTGATTGCGACTTGACAATTAGCTGACACTCTTGGGGAGTCATGCCAGTGCAGATTAGCTATTAACTGAATAAAGACAAAGCTGCTTTAGTCACATCAGATGACTGATGTCGAGCAGAGCAAAAAGCTGTCTGTAGCTGTCTTGGATTTTCTCATTAAAGTCATGTTGACTCAGAAAACCTCATCATGTTCCGTGAATTCTCTAAGTTGAGCCACCATGAAGCATCTAATGTTAAATTTATTGAAAGGAACTTTGTTTCCTTTTTGCAAATGAGGGAAATTAATTAATTATTTGTATGAATTCATAGGTAGTTGGTCCCTAAATCAGGTGAACTGCATTGTGACCTTCTCTGGTATTGAGTGCTATTGGCCAAGTTTCATGATGTGTTTTCTTAGGAAGATGTTGATTCTCCCTGTTATGATCTGCTTAAGTGAACAGCCAAGTCCCTCTTCACGCTGGGGACTTTGTTCCTCAGTAAAGGAAGAGCAGATCTATTTTCCTTTTCAAAGCGGAACCCTGCTACCTATCAGAGAGAAACTCTTGTTTCCTCGTAGTTGCTTGAACTTAAATCTGGCTCTTTGCTTCAGGAAACAGCTTGTTTTTTCCACAAGGTTTTCTCAAAGTATTGTTTGTTGAATTATTTTTTTTATTCAGTCAGAAGTCTGATTTAACCTTACCCCACACTCTTTTTTTTTCAGTTCCATTTATGTAGAAGGGAGCTAAGTCCAGATTTTTGTGTAGAAGTAAAACAGTTCTGCTTAGTTCTGAATGAATTCTACGCAGGTACTGGGCTGTCCATGGGAAGAAATGAAATATTTAGGTAGCTTTTCATGGAAGTTTAAAACCAATCAGGATTTATTTTAAATTTTTTTCTTAAATTACCATTATGACTTACTGATTTCACACATACACATACTGGACAATACAGGTACTGCTGATAAATGCTGTAGGAAAAAAGAAATTGCTTTTTTCAGAGCGACCGTTGTCTTATTCTGACGAGTCTCGACTGTCAAATCTTCTTCGGAGGATTACTCGGGAAGACGACAGAGACCGAAGACTGGCTACTGTAAAGCAACTGAAAGAATTCATTCAACAACCAGAAAACAAACTGGTCAGTAGTTCTTCCTTTTCCACAGCATTGGGGTATTTCTTGTTTTATAAGACTGTCTTCTTCAAATCTGGGTGTTGGGATGTGTCTGCAAGGATTGCCTTGTATTCGAGGAATTTCATTCCACAAGAAAGGAGGGTGTATTCCTGGATTGTCTGTCTTGTTTCTGTAATTCAGGAAATATTTTATTGTGGTGTATTGCCTTAGACCCAGCTACTGAATGCCTGAACTGTAGGAATTAACATGGCATGCGTGTGGCTTTCTTTAGGAATAGCCTCTGGATCCCTCAGCAAGGAAGCAGAGGGAAAAGGAAGTAAAGTGTTGTTGTCTTGTTCAAGAACTGTTTCTGTATTTTAAATTAAAAATATACGGGTATTTAGTCTTGTGAACAGCTCATCTTAGAGCTACTCAGCTTTCTAACTAAACATCTCTGTATGTGGATTCCCTTTCATGGGAAGGGAGCTAAGTAAGTCTTTGTTTTTGTTACATCTTTAGGATTTTTGGTGGTTTGTTGAAGTCTCTAATGTCAAATGTTTAAGGATTTGGGGATGGGAAGGGAAGTACCTCACTGTGGGTATACATTTTTAATATTACTTATTTTGAAATGAAATATTAAAGAGCATTTTGTCTGACGTATCTCCCCCACTGTTTTGGAGAGCTTAAGAGTTCTCCAGGTACTAAAAAGCAGGAAGTGATGGTTTAATATCCTGCCACTCATTTGCAGCAGTGCTCTGATACTTTGACTGTGGGATCTGTGTTTGTCCTTATTTTAAGAAATTGGTTCATTTTCTCATTGTATGTTAATTAACCAGTGATAATTGTGCTGTTTTCCAAAGGACATGAGATTTGAATATGGAGAGTATTCCAGTCTGTGCACCCAGGTGTAAGCAGCCCCCGTGCAAGCCTAGTTAACACTTCAGCTTTCCTCTTGTTGCTATAAGGGTTTGGGAAGTAAATGCTTCCCACAGTTATGCCGTGGTTGTTTTTTTCAGTTACTTCCATTATTCTCCATGAGGTTTTCCACATTTTTAAGTTTTATTTTGTAACTGCGTTTTATTTAGGTCTACTGGTATCTCAGAACATACTGAAATTGCCATTCTCATGTCTAACTCAGTGGTGACAAATTTTGTTAGTGGTCAGAATATTAAAAGTCTCTCACTGAGAAACTTCTGGTTAAGCTTCTCTGAGCTCACTAATGAGAATAAGATCAGATGTCAAGTGATATCAAGGCCAAAACTTTATAATGGACAGTATTTAACCTAGCAGTAGTTCCTGCAGTTCTTGACACTATGTAGTTTAACTGAGTTCTTTTCATCTTCAGGGCTGAAATATGAGTTCAAAGTAAAGTGGTAGAAGTCAGTAGTCACTTGTCATCTAATGGTGTCCTGCTTTACCTTCTAAATTACATAGATGCCTTTTCCTTTTTAGCCTCTTTTGCAGATACCAGACACATTTTTAAAATGCCCTTATGAGTTCTGAGGGGTCAAGCCTGTGGATCTCTGTCCCCCTACCCTCAAAAACATCACGTTGCTCAAAACCTACAACAAAAACTGAGTACCATCCACTGTGTTAAAGATGAATGTCTTTCTGAAGAAAAGAGAGCAAACCTTTTTATTAACTTGTCAAGAAAACTTCCTGTTAATATATTATACAGTTGCAGCTAATGTATGATTTTTCAAACAACTGACTAATGTGGTGGGGGTTAGTGCATATTGGGAAAACAAGTCTTTCTGAGAAGCACTGCTTCATCAATAATGCTTCATCTCCAAAACTGTGTTCCATTTCACTGAAATGCAGGGTTACCTAGGTAGAAACTTTAATACTTCAGATTATATTATGTGTTCCATTAAATTTTCTGGTGATACAATTGATTTATTAGTATTAGAGACCTGGCCTTCAGGAGATGCTACTCCTGAGCTGTATGGCGAGTCTTCCGTCGTGATGTAATGTTATCAGCAAGAACTAAACTTAGAACAGACCTTGATAGCAGGCTGCCAGCATTTTCATGGCTACTGTAAATAAATATCAAATATAATATCTAGGATAATATTGCAGTATTGCTTAATATAGTTCATGCTAGTCTTCAGTGGCCGTGGAAAGCATAATGGCATTCTCTTGGCAAGGAGAGCTGGCAGTGTTGTGTTTATTGTGGGTGTGAACAGGACCGATTGTGGAGACAGTATTGGGCAATTATTATGCTTATGCCTTTTATGTATCTTATATTACAGGTACTAGTTAAACAACTGGATAATATCCTGACTGCCATTCATGATGTACTCAATGAAAGGTAAGCTGGGAAAATGCTGTAAAGGGGAAAAATACTGGCAGCATTAGGTTTGAAACAGAGAGGGGAAAGGTTGAAAGAAGTTAATTTGCTAGTTTTGTGTGGCTGTCCCAGTGCAGGAACAGAATGAAATTAGGGGAGAGTAAAGATTCTTAGGCATATCAGCAATACTGTTGGACTGTGCAGAGCACACTTCCCTTGGAGAGAGTGTGGAGGCAGCAGCGTGGCTTTGGTGCTGTAGGTGGTGTGGAGTCTGTCTCGGGTGTGCTCAGCCAGCTGGTGTGGCTGTGCCCTGCGCCGCTGCTGTGGCTTCCAAAATGAGCTGAAGTTTTTCTACAAGCTGATTCATTTACATCCAATTAAGAGTGTATGTAGAGGATGCTCAGGTTTATCTGGGCTTTTAGGTGCTTAGGTCAGTGTTATTACCCAGAGTCAGCTGCATGTTAAGAGCTGTTTCTATTGGATAGTGTGTTGCAAGTAGAACAGCGCATTGTTCCCTACTCTTATTCGAGTTCACTTACTCCATAGAAATAATGTTTCTCAGAATTTTATTTTAGCTTTGCCACTGCTGCCATTAAGTAGGAGAGAAGCAGCTTCATTTCTGAATATATTTTCTTTTGCTTTAGAAAATGCTTTATTATGTTCATGCTTCTGTTCTGCTGTCATGGCTAGAGATCCTAAGTTGCTTTTTTTCTCTCCGAAAATTGCAGTAGCAAATTGCTTCAAGAATTGAGACAGGAAGGAGCTTGCTGTCTTGGCCTTCTTTGTGCTTCTCTGAGCTACGAGGCTGAGAAGATCTTTAAATGGATTTTTAGCAAATTCAGTTCATCCACAAAAGATGAAGTTAAACTTCTTTATTTGTGTGCAACCTACAAAGCACTAGAGACTGTAGGAGAAAAGAAAGCATTTTCATCTTTAATGCAGGTAAGACTACAAGTTAAAACAGGATTGTTTATGATTTTCTCAGTGCAATGCTTGAATGAACTTTTTTAACTGGTATGAACAATAAGTGATGCTATACTGACAGAATAAGTAAGTGTTATGACTGGATTACGACTTCGTTACTGAATGGGATTCTTTGATTCTGGTTACGTTAGAAAAGAATGACAAGTCTTTGGAGGCTGATACATATTTTGATGCAACTTTGTAGCATTTATGGCAGCTCCAAGAAGAAGAATCTTGTTGAGACCAAAAAGAGAACTGAAGTGGAATGGTACACAAAACCCAAGCTTTTTATTGTTTTGTGCTACCTCCTATTCACAGTTTCTACCTTGAATTGTGGATAGATCTGAGAGGGAGTAGGATGTGTGCAGAGAAGATGTGGTCCCCTTGTTCAAGTTTTAGGGTCTCTTCTTTTGGGTGTAGAACAGCTATGGCCAGGTCTGTGCTCCAGTTTAATAATTACTTTACAGAGCCAAAAAGCTTCAGGAGGAGAAATAGGACTTAAAATAACTCACAGGTGTTCTGTGGCTAAAGAACTAAAGAAAAGTGTTCCCTGGCTCTGCTGTACTTCAAGCAAATGCCCCGTTGAAGTGATTATTTTCATGCAGTATATGTGGTGCTTTTTGCATTTTGTTCCTGCAGAAGGAGTGGTGTTTTATTGTTTGAATCAAAGTAGTTTGTTACAATGTGTTCTCTCACATGTTTTGATGAAGTGAAATGTCTCGTGGCTTTGCTTTATTTTTCAGCTTGTAATGACCAGCCTGCAGTCCATCCTAGAAAATGTTGATACCCCAGAGTTACTGTGCAAGTGTGTCAAGTGCATCCTTTTGGTGTCTCGATGCTACCCACACATTTTCAGCACCAACTTCAGGGTAAGCTTTCTTTGTCCTCCCTTTTCTTTCTTGAATAGAAGAGTTGGTGCAGAAAATTGGCTGATGACTCTGTTTTCCCAATTGCCTTCCAGGACACAGTGGACATACTGGTTGGGTGGCACATAGATCACACTCAGAAACCTTCTTTGACACAGCAGGTCTCGGGTAAGTTTGGCCAGAGGAGCTCGTGGGTGTCTCAGAGCCTGCTCTGGCTTGCAGATGTTGTGGGTTTACTTGTACAAGTTTGGTTCTACTGATGTGGAAGTTGGCTTAAAACTAAACTGAGTTTCTGGCTACATAGCAAGAGACTTTGTTGCTAACTTTTTAATAAATTTGCATTTGCCATTTTATGCTAATTCTGGGAAAATGGGATGCTTTATTCAGGGTACATTCAAACACCAATTGTTTAGTGCAATTTTATAACAGTCTTTAATAAATTTATAGGTCTTAGTATATCCTCTGTGAAAGGATGTATTTTTTCCTAAGTACTTTTAGAAAATCTTTGTGGTAAAGGCACTGTACTGGCATTTAAAAAATGGGGAAGTTCTTCCTATAGCTTTATCAGTTTCTTTGGGAGTTATTCATAGCAAATCTATTATGTTTCTTGTGTCATAGTCCTAGATTCTGTCCTTACTGTTTAACTGCTGTGGGGCAGAACTGAACCTAAAAATGATTTTTGCAAAAGGACAGAAGAGTGAGATACAATTTATATTCATTTTAAAAACATCTAGTGTTAGTATTTTCATGTCAATGACCTTCTCTTAGCTCAGCAACTTTTCCCTCAGCAATCTGCAACTAAAATTTAATGATTGTTTGTTACCCTGTATTAATTGGCTTGGTATTTTTATGCAGGATGGCTGCAGAGCTTGGAGCCCTTTTGGGTGGCTGATCTTACTTTTTCTACCACACTCTTGGGTCAGTTTTTGGAAGATATGGAAGCTTATGCTGAGGTAAACAAGACTTTATGGTATATACCAGAGTTAACTGTCATGGTTTTCTTAATAAATTCACGGCTGTAATTTTTATGGCTGTATTACATTTGTAGAAAATAAAATTACATGGCTTTCCTGGGGAAAAGAGGGCCAAATTATGGAGTCTGCTTCAGTCATGTACAATGACCAACTGCACAGATACTCATGAGCTATTTCAGTAGTATCACACCCAGGCCTTCAGCCACTGTTGATGGAGAATATCATGTTGTAATAAAATTATAAACAAATGCCTTCATTTTTAAAGAGCTGATGTGAAGACAATTAATGATCTTTCCTTGGTGTTTTCTTTAATTGTCCAGCCTCAGGGTGTTTTAGAACTAGTAACTGTTGGGGGTAGAGAGGAAATCTTAATGCTTCAAAAGACTAATGATCAATCTGTCTTTTTTTAAATAAAGCAGCAGATTGTATTGTGCAGGAGATAATGCAGCAGGATCTGATGGAAAACTAGATTATATTCATTTAACAGACCTCATTTTGACTTTGTAACCTTTGATTAGTTAACAGGGCATAGAGTTTATCTGATGCTTTCATTAAAGGAAGAGCTTTGGGATTTTGGGGGGGTGCTGTCTTTTAAGGTGTATGAATACATACTTGTACTGTATTGTGTATGTTAACATGCAGGTCCTGTAGGTAAAATTGTACTTGGAGCATAATTTGTTTCACTCAAAGCAGAATCAATAGTTTGGTCAGTGTCCTTCCCTGTGCACCAGGGCCTGTGCTGGGGCAGCTTTAGGACTCCCAGTGCAGTAAATCACTGCTTATCAAGTTGGCTGCTGCACTGGTCAATGTGTGTATTCTTAGTCACGGAAGAGTTTTGAGATAACGTGTGCTAACGTGGAGGAGGTGCTTCCAGCCAGTGTTTATCTCACAGTGGGGTAGACCAAGGCTACAGCTAAACTAATGAGATCAGCACTTCTGGGAATGTTCCCAGGCACTGGTGCCAGCTGGCATCGAGCAGTCTCTTAGTGAACTCTTAGTCTCCAGATCAACATAGTTTGCATGTGTGATGGGAATGGCCAGTCAAACATCCTGGCTCCAGTTCGGGGACGGGAATTTTTTGGAAGAGTGGTAGAAGTGTGCAGACAGCTGTTGTAACAGTGCAGCAAAACAGATGATCCTGTTCCAGAGACCAGGAACTTCATAAGCCTCTGGTTTAATTTACAAGATAAAAGATACTTTGTTTCAGTGGCTAAACTCATTGCTACTCTGTGACTTCTCATTGTCATTGTGTGCCTGTATCCCACCTCCGTGTGTGTGTGTAGGTAAGAGGTACTGGATAAATACGTCTGTAATTGCATTGTACAGTTTAATGTCTGGAAAAGAGATATGAAGCATTTTCAGTCGCTTATTTTGATGTTTTACCCTCGTGTAAGTTGATGATGTGTGCTGATGCATTGACCTCGTGTGCTGCAGGACCTCAGCCACGTGGCTTCTGGGGAGTCTGTAGATGAGGACATTCCTCCTCCCTCGGTGTCGCTGCCTAAACTGGCTGCACTGCTGCGGGTGTTCAGTACTGTGGTGAGGAGCATTGGGGAGCGCTTCAGCCCCATCAGAGGACCACCAATTACAGAAGCTTATGTAACTGATGTAAGAACTCCCTTTTCTTTGTTGCTCACCTGATTTGTCACCATACAGCAATGCCATTCACTGAGTTTATTTAGGGTTTATGAATGTTACGTGAATTTGTGTATTCTCAGCTTTGAGTAAATCTCTTTTTTCGAAGAAATATGCTACAATAATTTTATTAAATATAGATTGTGATAATGGCACATGGAAATCGTATCAGAAACTAACTTTTTTAGGCATTTTAACTTCATGTAGCTAAGTTTGCTTGTTATCTTTGAAACCATGTTACTGTTTATTCAGATAACTATGCTGCTATAGGAGCTTGAACTCTAGTTAGGAGTTTGATTTTATAAAATGTGATGGGTTTTTTCCTGTTGAAATTGTATCTATTAAATCTTAGCAAACTTCTCTAGCTCTATAGGATGGTGTAAACTCAGAATAAATATTATATAATATTCTAAGTAACTGCTATAGTTCTGTAATGGGTGAGGAGATAAGATAAAAATACCTGCAGTCAAAGTCAAAGTCTTGGATGAGCTGCACAACTGGAATTGATGCCCTTGCAGAATTTTGTGAGGGACACAACTTCTTGGATAAATAAGTGTATGGATTTCCCAGTTGAAGACAAGACAGCTATGAAACTTCTGCCTTAATCTGCAGAGGATTCTTGTGAGGAAAGCTCAAGAAAACGAGTCTGTCTTTTGCAAGGGGAGTTCTGTTGCTGTTAGTTGGAACTGAACAGAATTGTGAATAATGGACTTAGGTTTTGTAGGTCTCGAACTGAATTGGAAACCAAGCAGTTGAAAGTTTGTTTTTCTTACACTTCTGAAATGTAATGCCAAGATTACTGAGAATTGACCAAGCTGCAGAGTAGGTGATGGGACAGGACATCAAATGGATGTGAATACAATTAAATAATATCTCTTTTTAATGGAGTTTAACTCAGTTGTGGTTTTGATTTCGCAGGTTCTGTACAGAGTGATGAGATGTGTGACTGCAGCAAACCAGGTGTTCTTTTCTGAAGCTGTGCTTACGGCTGCCAATGAGTGTGTTGGGGTTTTGCTTGGCAGCCTGGATCCCAGTATGACCATACACTGCGACATGGTCATCACCTATGGGTTGGATCAAATGGAAAATTGTCAGACATGTGGCACTGACTATGTCATTTCGGTCCTCAATCTGTTGACACTGGTTTGTACATGTTTTTATTATTGTGGGGGACTAGAAGAACAGTATTTTGGTTAATCTTTAATAATTAGTAAAAGTTCAGGTAAAGATACTTATTTTGGTTTTTGTCCCCAGATTGTTGAACAAATAAATACGAAACTACCATCATCGTTTGTAGAGAAATTATTTATACCAGAGTCTAAACTACTTGTTCTTCGTTATCATAAGGAGAAAGAGGTAAGAGTTAAGTAACTTCTATAGATATATTCCAACAGCCTTCATGCACTTCCTAGAATATATTAAGCTGTAAAACTTAGCTCATCTTAAATATGTTTTTTAGTCTAACTGAATATCTGAAACTTCTGAAAAGGCAGATATAGCTACTTCTTGGTTTTAGCATTTAGATTTGAGATAAGAAATTGGTAAGTTTGCCATTATTCCATGTAGAGAAGTCCTTACTTCATCTGGCTCTGATACTCAGTGTGTTAGGTGGATGATCAAGAAAATAATTAATAGATTCTGTAAGTAAGAGGTACAGAAAACTGAAGATAGGTATGTGTATCAGACTAAGCTATTCACAGATAAACAAGAGTAGTTTTAAATTCTTTGTTGCTTATTAGTATATTTTATGATTTGTTCTAATCAATTATTGCTGTAACTATGCTCTCAAGGTTGTTGCAGCAGCCCTTGCTGTATACCAAGCTGTATTGAGCCTGAAGAACATTCCTGTTCTGGAGACTGCTTACAGGTTGATTCTGGGAGAAATGACCTGTGCTTTAAATAGTCTTCTCCATAGTTTACATCTTCCTGAGGCCTGTTCTGAAATCCAGCATGACTCTTTCAAGAAGCTCATATCCAACGTGGATAATGCCAAGTTTGTTGTTATATTTGACCTCAGTGCTCTAAGTACTATTGGAAATGCTAAAAACTCATTAATTGGGGTGAGTAAAAACTCTACAGACAGTTTGTTCCAATAGGTGTAAAAAATACTTCATTACTTAAAAAGAATGTATTACACCAGTAGGGCACATAGGTGTAACTCAAATGATCATATTTGTCTCTGAACTTCCTAGGTTTTAGAAAAACTTCCAGTATTAAAACTTAGGGGAAGCAGTGGGTGGATTGTATCTCTGTTTGGTGCATAATGGAAAGCAGTTTCTAGGGAGGAGCATCTTATCAGGGTTATTAATGGTTTAATGCTAAGATCATCATAGTAATTGCTTTTGAAAATCAAGGCAAATGAAAGCTGTAGTGTGTCCTTTGGTAGTGTATCAGCCATATGAGAACACTTCCCAGATTTCCCATGTAAAAACATGAACTGCTTTTAACACACTTCTAAAAATTGGCAAAGAAAATAGTTACAAGTCAGAAAATAATGGAGTTAAATTATTTCCTGTGGGGAAAAAGGAAAAGACATTAATTAATGGTATGACAATTACAGTTAAAAGTAGATCCTCCTTTTTATGTTTCTGTGCTTGTGTTGCAATTGTTTTACAGATGTGGGCCCTTTCACCGACTGTGTTTGCACTGCTGAGTAAAAACCTGATGATTGTTCATGGTGACATAGCAGTTCACTTCCCTGCTGTCCAGTATGCAGTGCTCTATACACTGTACTCCCACTGCTCCAGGTATGAGGTTTCATAATTCAGCAGTATTTTAAGAGCACTAGGATGGACTGATCCGAATAGAATATATTGTTGGAGGGATGAATTTAAATGGGTTGATACAATCAAGCTTTTGCCCAAACTTCCGTGATCACTTTTTATTTTCATTAATTGCAGAGAAGCTGTATCTCAGCCAGGAAAGCATATCCTGGTTAAAGTTGGCCTTTTATTCAAAGGCAGATTCGAAATCCTGTGTTTGAATAGAGATAACTGAGGGAGAACTCTACTGAAAGTAAATGAGGAAAGATTATTTACTGTTTTGCTTACTGAGGGATCTAGGAGAGGTAATGAGATGTAAACAACAGATGTAAATACATTTCAGACCTTATTAATACAAACCCTTGTCGAAGTAAGGGAATATACCAGTTTAACTGTTACTCTTTCCACTCTTAGTTGTGGTGATTTTTCACTAAGCATTGGATACCAGACACAGTTGAGAACAGGTTCCTGGCCTGCATGGACTGATGGCAAAATTGTAGCTTTGTTCTTTTAGGCTAGGGATCAAAATATTTGGGTTTTGACGTGGTGTGGTTTGTGTGTGTATGTGTTGGTTTAACTTTTGCTGCTGATTGTTGTTGTTTTCTCTCCTCCTGTAAACTTTAGGGAAGTATCCCTAATCTTGGGGTAGTTTTACAGTTTGTTTTTCCTTGCCTTTTCAGGCATGACCATTTCATATCCAGTAGCCTCAGTTCTTCCTCTCCCTCTCTGTTTGATGGAGCAGTTATAAGTACTGTAACTACAGCAACAAAAAAACATTTCTCAATCATACTGAACCTTTTGGGGCTACTGCTTAAGAAGGATAACCTTACTCAAGATACCAGGTAAGGAAAACTTTCTTAGAAATTGGGAAATCTTTTTTTTTCTGTAGAATACACTAATTCAGAAACCAGGGTAATTTGAATTTGTAAAACCTGGGGTAAATGTAACCTGTCAAGTATTTGGGGTTTTTTTAAACATTATTAATGAAATTGCGGAAAAAAGTAGCTGCTCATTTTTATATGTGAAAACTAGAAAAGTTTAAACCATCCTAAGATCTATCCAGTAGAAGCAGAGCTGTCAGACTTTACTGAAGGAAAGGGTTTGCTCACTGAAAGTACCCTTTTGCAATAGTTGCCATCCTGTATTACCAAAATGCTGTGAAAGCATTTCATTTTTAAAGTTAAGAAATACCTTGTTTAAGAAGTATGAGCTGTGGTTTGACACTGATGTGCAACGTGAAGTAGTTGAACTTCTGTTGGAAAGTACCTTTCTGTAACTGTGTAGAGTGACTAATACTCTTGGTTTTTGAAGGAAACTACTTACAACGTGGGCTTTGGAAGTGGCTCTTCTGATGAAGAAATCAGAAACATATGCACCATTATTTTCTCTCCCATCTTTTCATAAGTTTTGTAAAGGACTTTTAGCAAACAGTAAGATACTGCATATTTTTACTTAACTGTCTTTTACATTTCAAAATTAAGTACATAAATGGCCTTGTCCCAGTGATAGTAGCAACTGTACTTGTTTCATTTACTTTAGGGAAGCTTCAAGGTTGTATTGTGCAAGAACTTAAACTCTTTTTATGATTTTTTTTTTTAAGTGGATCCCTGCCTGTTACTTAAACAATTAATTTTCTTAAAATAAAATGCAATCGTAAGAGATTTGACACATCACTGACATTTTTGGTAGCTCGATGTCCCAGTCACAAATCATTACTTTATCAAAAGCACTGGAACAGTTCCGTGGCGTGATGTGATGTTTTCAATTTCAAAACCTGTAAACAATAATATGGGGACAAAAGCAGAGTAGTGCAGAAGTTACCTAATTCCAACAAGAATAACTTTTTTTTTCCTCCTCTCAACTCCTTAATTCAGCACTTCTGGAAGATGTGAACATTTGTCTTCAAGCATGTAGTAGCCTCCATGCCCTGTCTTCCTCCCTTCCAGATGACCTTTTACAAAGGTATTTGCACAAAGTTCTGTATGTTGCTTGAGTTATGCTGATAATGGAGATGTTAACACCTCTTTCCTTTTTGGTGTTGCAGGTGTGTTGATGTGTGTCGTGTTCAACTAGTCCATAGTGGTGCTCGTGTGAGACAAGCTTTTGGAAAACTGCTGAAGTCAATTCCTTTAGATGTTGTGTTGAGGTAAGTCGCTCAGATCAGCTTCAGTGTAAATAATGGTTTTGTTTCTTCAGTGACACTTAACCTGAAGAATAATGCCATTGGAAAGTCATCTTACTGCCTGAGTTCAGAATCAGAAAGCACGAGCTTACAGTGGTCGTTCTGGGCTGATGGTTGGGCTTGATGATCTTAAAGGTCTCATCCAGCCCTGGTGATTCTGTGATTCTAAGTGTCCTGCTATCTCTCCTGTGCTTTCCCAGGTCTAAGAACAGTATGTAGTACACAGAGTAATTAACAAATTCAGTAAGCTGTGCATCACTTCCTGAAGCAAATACTGAACACCTGTAAGGTCCATGTTACCCAGAGCTTTAGCAATATCATGTCCTACAATTTGAGCAATATTGTGTCCTATAATTTGTCTTGAAGACCTGATCTTGAAATACTCTGGTATTAGTACCAAAGCGTATATTTAGTTCTAGTCATTACATATATTTATATATATTGTGTGTGTGTAACTCTTTTACATGACTTTTTTTGGTTTATTTAACTACATTATAACATGGGTTGTTTTCCCTCTCCCGTTCTTCCTGCAGTAACCGTACCCACACTGAAATACAGGAAATTTCTTTGGCTATAAGAAGTCACATGAGCAAAGCTCCAAGTAATACATTCCACCCCCAGGATTTCTCTGATGTCATCAGTTTTATTTTGTATGGGAACCTCCACAGAACTGGGTAAGAACTTCTTGTACAACTGAAATCTATGGAAGTTGACTTTCTAGTAAACAAGTCCAAGTTATATTTAGCTTAAAATGTCTAATTATCATTACAATCTACATTGCTTTACTTTCAATCTTTTTTTATACTTCTAAGTATTTATAAACATCTTACATACACACCTTTTGGCATATTTTCCTACGTACATTGCTGCTTGGAAATTAATTTTGTGAGAGATTTGTTTGTGAGCAGTGGGGAGATGAAGTGTGTACAGTAGAAACTTGTGTTAGTGCACTGCTGTTTCCTTTCAGGAAGGATAACTGGTTAGAAAGGTTATTCTACAGCTGTCAAAGACTGGATAAGAGAGATCAGCCAACCATCCCTCGGAACCTGCTGAAGACTGATGCAGTGCTGTGGCAGTGGGCTGTCTGGGAAGCAGCTCAGTTCACTGTTCTCTCAAAGCTACGAACTCCGCTGGGGAGAGCCCAAGATACATTTCAAACAATTGAAGGTAAAGTAAAAAATACACTTTATTTTACTAAGATTTTTTGGTGAGGTTGTGAAGCCAAGGCAAGGAGCACAATGGCTTTATTTTTCAGTGCTTATAGATTTTAAAGATGCTGTATAATAACTGTTAACTTGTGGTAGGTTTTGAGAGATAGCACTGCTATCTCTCAACACATTTAAATACAATACCATCTGGTAACTCTTTTTTCCCCGTGTTTTGGTAAAATGTGTAGGTATTATTAGGAGCCTTGCAGCCCACACGTTAAACCCTGATCAAGATGTTAGCCAGTGGACTACTGCAGACAATGATGAAGGACACAGCAGCAACCAGCTGAGGCTTGTTCTCCTTCTGCAGTATTTGGAGAACTTGGAAAAATTGATGTACAATGCATATGAAGGATGTGCCAATGCCCTTACCTCTCCACCCAAGGTTTGTCTGTCTTACAGTGCTGGTGTTGCTTGGAACAGTCTGTTGAATGAACAGTGTTTCCAAATTCTTAGCCATGGAATTTCAGAAGAACTTCTCAAACAAAGTTTGAGACTTGAAAAACTCGGGCTTTGACTTTGGCTTGTTCCTCCAGAACGTGTTAACCAGGCTTTGTTTCTGGAGTCCCAGCTTGTATACTGGTACAAACCCAGCAAGCCTGCAGGACCTCTGATTTGTAGCAGTCACTTATTTGTAGGTTGTCAGCAGCCCTGTTACAAAGTAACACACTTGTTTGAGGGTTTAAATTGCTTTTTGAGTAATGTAGTAACTATTTATAAGCAACGTACCCTTTTGTGTAGTTCTAAGTGCAAAACATTCTCGGCTCTTGAAATGAGCTGTTTAATTACCAGACTTTAATGTGACAGTAATACATAATTTATAGACAGCTCATATTAAGACTTCTGGCTTGCCAATGTGCCTGGCCAGTTGCATGCTACGTGTGATTTCAGACCATTTACATGAATAAAATTAAAGATGCAGAATTTTACCTGTTTCTTCATCTCTCAATTGAAAATCGGAGAAAAGAAACCTTCCTTTGATATAAATATCAAGTACTTAACTCTTTTGGTTTGTACAGAAGGACGTTGGTGTGAAACTTCTTTTCTGTCTCTGAAGGTTATCAGGACGTTCTTTTATACCAATCGTCAGACGTGCCAGGACTGGCTGACACGGATTAGACTTTCCATCATGAGAGTGGGATTGCTGGCTGGCCAGCCTGCTGTGACAGTCAGGCATGGATTTGATTTACTCACAGAAATGAAAACTAATAATAGTATCTCTCAGGTACTCGTATTTTCAACCTCTGTAGACTATTGCAAAAATATTCACCATGATATTTTAGAATAACTAAGCTAAGACAATCAGTAGTTATTAAATCAGCTGGTTGTAAAAGAATGAGTTATTTAAAGCCATATTTTGATTTTATATGTTTTTATTGTGGTTGTGATGCTGTGGATTGGAGGTTAGGATGTACTGTAGACGTGTGGTCAAATACTACACAGGAATGAATGCTGTAGTTCATTCACAGTTTCAATTGAGCAATTTCTAATTTAGGGGAAGCCTTGTGAAACTGGTGTTGCATTAGTGTGAGGCCATCCCAAGCTTGTGGTAGTCTTTGCTTACCTTGTGGGTATGAGGAGAAGCAGGGTTGTGTCATGGGGGTGTCCTTCCTCTAACCAGCAGATAAATGCAGGGGTGGCATGGGTGGATGAAGCAGTTAAAGCCTTCTTGAAAAGGATGAATATTTCTTCAGTACATGACTTGATTTACTTAAATGTTTTACCAAAGGAGGTTTGATAGGTATTTGTTACTTCATGCTCCTTAATGAATTCCCAGGCAGGCACAAACCACCAGGTAGTGGTTGCTCCCCATTGATGCTCAGGCTGTGGATTCACAGCACAAACTCCTCCCTTGGCTCCTCTGGATGGATACGAGGAGCACTCCTAGATGCATATAATGAAATACTGCTTCACCACTTCTGGGTGTTTACCCACAGATATGTGGCTTTTGCAATAGATGAGTTTTGTTAAATAACACTTTTGGTTTGGATTTAGGGAAATGAACTGGAAGTGACAATTATGATGCTGGTGGAAGCATTATGTGAGCTTCACTGTCCTGAAGCTATTCAGGGTATTGCTGTCTGGTCTTCTGCTGTGGTTGGGAAGAGCCTCTCCTGGATCAATTCCGTAGCTCAGCAAGCAGAGGGGAGGTAAGTTTTCACAGATAATTGGATGCTACAAACTTGGGACATTTTTTCCTTCTATGGAAAATTCTACTCCTGAGTCTCTTAAATTGTGGCTCAAGTCAAGGCTGCTGATGTAATTTCCATGTCAATTATAGTCAGTGTGTCTTTTCAGAGATACCTAATGCATCCAGCACTTTCAGGTATTTTACCTGTTAGTTTTAACTAAACTACCAGGATTTGAATATAAATTGTATTCTTAAATTGCTTTTCTTAGTTTTTCCTGCACAGTAATGTTGTTTTTGTATTGTATTTAATTTTCCATTGCAAAATGTTACTAATTTAAATATTTTCTAGTGAAGTTTCTGATCACTGTGTGATCTGATTACCTGCCTCTCTTTGCCAAGAGAGGGACATGCTTTGCAGTTTTCGTTCACGTTTGAAAAAGTGGCTTCTCTGTCTACTGCAGTAGAATCTTTGGGTACAGATACAAATAAGTGGGTCATTGTTCCATACAGGGTGTGCCTTGACAGGGGTGTTTTCATCTCCTTAAGGGAATGCATCCTTTCTTCTGTATGGAATGAAAAAGGACACCTTTCATTAATTACCTTCCATGTGAAAATCCCCAAACAAACATAAAAGATATTTTAAATTTATAACTGTCTTTTTCCCATTTTTGTAAAGTTCCTTAAAATCACGTGCAGTTTTGCAGTGGGTGAGAAGTTTCTCAGAAATGTCAAGGTTCAGGTGTGAATTGTTGCCCTAGAGCCAGTTCTGCAATCCTCTAATAAATTATATGTATTTAGTCAGTATTCATTCATTCGGGTTAAAATTGTGACAGTCAAATACAAAACTCATTTATTTCCTTCTGTCTCTACTTGATTTGAAGTTGACATTAAAACTTGTATGGATAAACTTTTATCCTGTGCTGTAACCTGGAAATTCATCCAGTAGACTTGTATCCTATCTTAATCCCTTTCTTTTGCTGAAGGTGATGTGAGCTTTTTGAGTATTGGGGTAAAATAATGCTCAGAATCTAGTCTGTTTACCAAAAACCCCCACCTGGTTCTTTAAGATGCTGACTGAAATACTGAACTGTTTTAGGTTTGAAAAAGCAACTGCGGAGTACCAGGAGCACCTGTGCTCCATGACTGGAGTGGATTGCTGTATAACAGGCTTTGACAAGACTGTTCTGAAGTTGGCCAATTCAAACAGTGTGAATAATGCCAGCCCAAAGCATTCCTTGAATGGTCAGTGTTTGGTTTCTTTTTAAGAGAAATGCAGTCCTGTAAATGTGTGTGTATAAAATGGGAACATTCAGTGATGCAGGCGTGGTAAGGGCCAACTCTGAAATCTGCAGAGCTGTTTCTGTCTGCAGTTAAACTGAACCACGTGGTGCCCTTGAAACCAATATTATGTGTAGATAGGAGGGTTTGCAGTACTGAGGTCTAGCTGAATGAAACTAAAGATAATAGGTAAAATATTTCATAACTTATTAATTTAAATCTAGTTTATTTTAGATCATCGTAACTTAAACTTTGTGTTTATGACGTAATTGTACACTGAGGTCTAGCTGAATGAAACTAAAGATAATAGGTAAAATATTTCATAACTTATTAATTTAATTCTAGTTTATTTTAGATCATCATAACTTAAACCTTCGTGTTTATGAAGTAATTGTATCATAAATGCACTATTTACTCAGAGGTTTTTAACTACTAAGACTCGGTTGCAGTATTCTGTTTCATCTTTGAAAATGAACCTTCTTTGTTCTTAATTTAGTTGTTCTGCTTTTCTGTTTTGATGCTCCTTTACAGATATGAACCAAAGTTTTTCAAAATCTCCTCTGAAAAGGTTCTTTTTTCACTTAGAAAAAGTGTCAGTGGAAGAGTACTGTGAAAGTTGTGTAACTATTTGGGGTTTTTTTAAAGTAGTTTTTCTTGCAAAAGACATAGAAATAATGTTTGAGTAATAGAACTGCTATTTTAAAAGATATATTTAAGTGCGTGTTTATATAAAATGTTTTCATTTCACAGGAGAAACTAGAAAAACTGTTCTGACTAAGCCAAGTGACTCTTCACCTGAAGTGATAAACTACCTGGGTAACAAGGCATGTGAATGTTACATTTCCATTGCGGACTGGTCTGCTGTTCAGGAGTGGCAAAACATGGTCCACGAGCTGAAGAAAAGCAATAGTAATACCTCAATCAACCTGAAAGCAGATTTTAACTACATAAAGTAAGGGTATAATTAATTTACTCAACAGTACCTTAGAGTTCGTTGTTTTGCAACTGAAATGTTGAAGTTTTAATGGATTTTAAAAATTGGGTGTCAGTTTCTAAATAGAGGCATGCAGAGAAGGAAGGTGTGTTCTTGGGAGGGTGGAAACTTGGCCGTGACACTTCCAGATGAGTGAAGAGGTGACATCCTTCTGAATAGCTGCTGTAGCGTTCAGGCTGCTGAGGCTGCTTAGTATTCAAGTGAAAAAATCTTTCATTGAAGAAAAAAGATACCAAATTCATTCTGCTTCAGTCAGCAGAAGATGCATCCTTTTGCACAACTTAAATAAAATGTATTTCAGTGGTACAGTTCTTAAAAATATCTTAATTTATTAATTTAATGTAAAAAGTATAGGAATGAAGTAGTCTTGGCCACTTCATTTTTAATTTTGTTTCTTTTTAAAAAGGAATTTAGAATTGTAGCTTGTGCATTTGTTTCCTGACCTTTGATATTTTATGGTTCATGAAAAAATACTTGTGACATTGAATAGCCCTTCAGAGTTTAAGGATCCTTTATTTGACAGCCTGATTGCTTTCCATTCCTGCGTGATTGTAGTAAACATAGTAAAATCCTTTTGGCTGAAATTTCTTGACTTGAAAATAAAAGCACAGGAGGAAGCAGTGAAATAAAATCTTGTGACTGCTTCTGTCAGAGAAAAGGGCTCTTCTTTCACTTTGATACTGGATTCCTTCATTTGGTGCAGAACCAGTGCCTTTTATTGATGTATGTACAGTTGAGATTTTTGCTTAGAATTAATCATAAGTGCTCTGTAGGATTTGGAGTTAGTCTTGAGTCTTTTTGCTGTGTAATATACTTAGCAACTGGAGTGAAGTAAGAAATGTGAAAATAAAACTATAAACGTTGAATTGCAGATCTTTGAGCAGCTTTGAGTCTGGACAACTTACTGAATGCACTGAACAACTAGAATTATTACCAGGAGAAAATATCAACCTGCTTGCAGGGGGATCCAAAGAAAAAATAGGTATAAATGCATAAATTAACATTTACTTCAAATGCAAAAGCAAATATTTCTTCATGTATCTCTCTATAATTGACAGACTGAAATTCTGAATGCAGTTTGCTGTGTTTAGTGGACTGACCATAAACTTTATGAATTAAGCTTTGAAATAATTGGCAGTGGCCATCCTAAATGTTGATGCAATGTTTTCTGGAGTTAATGTGACTGTTTATAAGTAATCTGTGATGAATTTCTAATATGAATACATACATATATAAAATATATATTTTTTTAAAAGAGTTTTTTTCCCCAAACTTCCTTACTGTCAAAAATGCATTCTCAGATGGTGAAACTTGATAAAATTTGGCAGTTCTAGTTGGTTTCAATTGTTTAATCTCCATGTAGACATGAAGAAGCTCCTTCCTAATATGCTAAGTCCTGATCCAAGAGAACTTCAAAAAGCAGTTGAAGTACAGCTTTTGAGAAGTTCAGTATGTCTGGCAACAGCTGTAAACCACATAGAACAGGAGCAAAAGTGGCAGTCAATATCTGAGTAAGTTGAAATGTGCTGTGAATTAATGTAATACACTGTGAAAACCTGTTCTAGTTTGTTAAACATAACTTTGTGTAAAGCTTCAGCATCCATGGTAGTTTGCTGCCAGTTCTAGCTATTGTGAGTTATAAGCTTACTGAGGAAAAATAAGATTACGTTTAACTTGGAGTTTATATAGTTTATAAAGTACATGAGTTGATAAAGTACTGCATGTCAGTTTAATAATAAAGCATTGTAATGTAACTTGTGTGATATTGCAACACTTCCTCATCATCTTTTTAAAGATACTGAATTTGGTTGTTCTACAGTAACTTTGATATGACTATTTACTCTTAAAGCCTAGCTAAGAAAAGTGCCTGTCCTGATCCTGTATTTCAGAAATCTCATTAAGTACCTAAAGCAAACCTCCCGCATCGCTATCGGGCCTCTGAGACTCTCCACGCTCACCGTGTCTCAGTCTTTACCTGTGCTGAGCACTCTGCAGTTGTACTGTTCTTCTGCCTTGGAAAACACTGTATGCAACAGGCTGACATCAGAGGTAATTCTGAGTGTTTAAAACCTAAATTGGGATAAAGTCATTTTCCGTGTCATGTCGTGGAGTATTGAGTATTAAACATACATTAATTGCTTTGACTGTTAATCATGCTGTGAAAAGACCTCATTTAGTTTTCTAATGTGCCTTGACCTAAGTTTTTATAAGTTTACATCTCAATTGGACTTCCTTCTATAGTTATAAATATGCCTCTCTTTCAATTACACTTACAGAAGTTTTGAAGTGTTATTGGTAGTTGCCTTTTAGAGTGTTGGTAATTCTTCTCTGAATACATTGTAACACTTATTCCTACAACGCATGTAATTTACTTTCAAAGCAACTTAAAAATATTCTGATAAAAAAATCACTTCAGCAATTAAAAATGTCAACTTCAACCACTATGAATGTTCTAGATTTAATTTCTAGTCACATTGTTCAGAAAATAATTCTGCTTGATTCTGAGCAATTCGTAGTGTTATCCTCTCAAAATCAAGCATAAAACGTATTTCTCTTAGTTAATGATAGAGTGTGGCTACTAATACAAATAGGAATGTTTGCTCTGAAATGGTCTTTGGTTTTAATTAATGAAAATGCATTGTGGTGAAGTTGTCTCTCCTGACAACTGTGCAACTTCTGTGCCTCTTCCAGGACTGTCTCATACCTCTCTTCAATGAAGCTTTGAGGTCATGCAAGCAGCACGATGTAAGGCCGTGGATGCATGCACTGAGGTACACGGTGTACCAGAACCAGCTGCTGGAAAAGCTCAAAGGTGTGTGAGCTCTCATTATGGTGTCAGGAAAAGTAAATGCAGAATTTGAACTTCAGTCTTCTGCTGAAAGCAGCAGTTGTGTCTTTTTCTATTATTTAGATGGAGTACTTTTTAAAAGCCAAGTTTTTTCCTTCAGGTGTCTTGCTTTACTACTCATTGTCTTGATTACTGCTGTGATGTAGACAGTGTCAAAAGGAAAACCACCTTCTGAAGTGTTTAATAGTTGTATACTCCTAATAACCCCTTACTTGCTCATCACTTCATACTGTAACTGCTTTCACTTTTGAGCACTTCAACATTATAAATAATGGGTCTTCAGAAATAGCCATGAAAGCCATTTAAATGTGCAGTATGATAAGTAATGGGACAAAAAAGTTCTGTCAGGGGACAAGTAGGTTTATTAGCTAAGAAAAATGGTTGTAGTGGAAAAAAAATCTTTTGCCCAGCAGATAATCTATGGATATAATTTTTGTTTGAGATGGGGTATATAAATATTCTAGACAGAAATGAAGTCACCTAAATTTCCGAGCAATTTTTTACTGATGGCCATGTACAGAATGCATTGGGCAGAAATTCTCTGTGTGTCAGAGAGTGGTTTAATACTTTTGTTTACAATGTCTTGCTCTCTTCTTTAGAACCAACAGTCCCAATTAAAAGCCATCTTATGGAACTGGGCCTGACAGCAGCGAAATTTGCACGGAAGCGAGGGAACATCGCCCTGGCGACACGACTGCTGGCCCAGTGCAGTGAAGTTCAGCTGGGGAAAACCACCACTGCACAGGACTTAGTCCAGCACTTTAAAAAATTGTCTGCTCCAGGTCAGATAGATGAAAAATGGGGTCCTGAACTTGATATTGAGAAAACAAAGTTGTTATACACAGCAGGTGAGTGTTATGTTGTAGTGACTTGAGCTTTTTTTTCCTTATAACCAGGCTAATTCCCCTCATCTTGAAGAAGTGGCAGCAGGGCAGTATCATTAGGAACTGATTTCATCCCATTAGCTGTTGTCTGTCCAAAAGTGTTTTCACAAGTTTTTTCATGCTTGTCATTTTTAACTTCAAAAGAGAATTTTCTGTGTAAAAATATATTGCTACAAGCTGTAACTGAGTGTGCTGAATTTCAGAATTGTTTTAAATAATGTTAGCAGTGTACTGAAGATCTGCTTTTCCTGATATGCAGGTCAGTCTACACATGCCATGGAAATGCTGAGTTCTTGTGCCATATCTTTCTGCAAATCTGCCAAAGCTGAATATGCAGTTGCTAAATCTATTCTCACACTGGCTAAATGGATTCAAGCAGAATGGAAAGAGATCTCAGGACAGCTGAAACAAGTATACAGAGCTCGACAGCAGCAGAATCACACTGGTCTGTCTACCTTGTCTAAAAACATATATAATTTGATTGATCTGCCAGCTATTAATACACTAGAAGATGAATACCCTAGGATTGAAAGTGAATCTACAGGTAGATTTGTTCTCATTATTCTTTTTTAAAATTAGTCACTGATAATTACACTGAGGGACAACACCAGCTATATTGATAAAGACTAAGGGCTCCATCACTCATTTGTTTTCCTAATACATGTGTCAAGGGTGTGTATTTTGTGTAAAAGGTAACTATGCACAGTTAAAAACCCCAAACACCTTAATAATGATATTTCATATTTCTGTCACATTTCTCTCATTCAAGTAATGGTGGCCTGATGAAGAAACTGGGATGTGTTTATTTTGTATTGAGGATATCAGCTATTGTCCTGTGTGTGTTACTTTCTGTGTTAAGAAGTCAGAAGTAGGTTTTATACTGTAACACATATTACTCTATGTCTCCCATCACAGTGAACATTGGAGTTGGAGAACCAGACTTCATCTTGGGCCAGCTGTATCACTTGTCCTCAGTACAGGCACCTGAAGTAGCCAAGTCTTGGGCAGCCCTGGCTAGCTGGGCTTACAGATGGGGCCGCAAAGTAGTTGATAATGCCAGGTAAATCCAGCTTAATGCTTGAATTCATACAGCACAGTTGGTTTTCTTAAGATAAACCTTGGCTATGTACTTATGATTACTGTTGGTTGTAGACTGAAGCCGCATGTGAGCAGAGAAATGATTATTCTCTTAATTAATTGCCATCTGTAAAGCAAAGCAAGTTTAATTCTGAGGGAAAGATTATTTCTTCCTTCAAAAAGTTTAATATATAGACTTTCAGTAGCTCTACAAATACTCATGTAACGGGGATCAATAATTCATTGAATGTTACAGTCAGGGAGAAGGTGTTCGGCTGCTCCCCCGGGAAAAATCTGAGGTTCAGAACTTGCTTCCAGACAACATTGCAGAGGAGGATAAGGAGAAAATCTATGGGATTCTTGGGCAGGCAGTGTGTCGGCCAGCTGGGATTCAAGTAAGTGTAGATTTGCTTGCTTAAAAAAAATGTTCAACTTCAGCATGAACCTTATTTTCCTCTTCTTGCAATTCATGTTAACTCTTGCAAGTGTGTTAAAGTTAAAATTCAGACAAGAAACCATCTGTTAGCTAAGTGGTCACACACCTGCTGGATGAGCTATGGTAATGTGATCACGTAATGCAGTGGCACAAGTTGCTAGACAAAAGCTGCCTTAGGAACTAAGAGAGCTTAGAGAAGTTGTGGGAGGACTTAATCAAATCTGCTTTCCCTTTATTTGCATTTAGGATGAAGATATGACTCTACAAATCACTGAAAATGAGGACAATGAAGAAGATGATATGGTGGATGTGATATGGCGCCAGTTATTAACGAGTTGTCCCTGGCTTTCAGATCTTGATGAAAATGCAACAGAAGGATTAATTAAAGTCTGGAGGAAAGTTGTAGACAGAATCTTCAGTCTCTATAAACTGTCCTGCAGTGCATACTTTACTTTCCTCAAACTCAATGCTGGTCAGGTTAGTGTTCATGTTGATGTAGAAACCAAGTTACAAACTTTTCTAAGTGATGATATGAACTGTATACTTAGGGGAGTATTTCTTTGTTTCAAGGTTCCACTTGATGAAGAAGATCCCAGACTGCACTTGAGGAACACCTCCGAGCAAAGCACTGATGATGTAATTGTGATGGCAACCCTGAGACTGTTACGGTTGCTTGTGAAACATGCTGGAGAACTTAGACAGTATCTAGAGCACGGGCTAGAAACTACACCTACTGCTCCTTGGAGAGGTAAACACGTGTTATCTAGTTGGTAAAATTGATATTGAGGCATTTTCTCTAAATGCAGAAAGCTGTTTGTTGCACTTTGATAAAATTTCTGTTTAAGTGTGATGGAACAAGACTGTCTTTTATTAAATGATGTCACTGAAGATGTTAAAGTCTGCCATCCACTCTGCTTGTAAAGTAGATAAGTAGCACAGATTTTGATCCCCTCCTTCCCCCACTTGAAGACATGGGAGGGGGAAAGGAGATGTGGTTTATGAAGTATTACATCATATGACCACTTTAAAAAACAAACAGGGAGGGTTTTTTCTAGCTATAGATGAGACAGATGTGTGACTAAAGCCACACGTTTCAGAAGTACTTGTTAGTCACCACACTGCAGGTTCTGGTTGTTCAGGGACTTTCTCTCAAAGGTTATGGAGTTAATGTGGGAGGGAAAGAAGAGGAGGCCAACTGTTGTAAAATTGCACTTTCTTTTGGACTTTTTTGTAAATTTGTACTTCTTTGGTTTACATTCTCCCCATGCACAAAAAGACATGCTTTTAAAAATGAAATTGTACCTCATTTGAAGTGGAATGAAGTGAATCAGCACGTTTCCTTTTCCTCTTTCTGCAGGTATCATACCCCAGCTTTTCTCCCGCCTGAATCACCCAGAAGTGTACGTTCGTCAGAGCATTTGCAACTTACTGTGTCGAGTTGCTCAGGATTCTCCTCATCTCATCCTCTATCCTGCAATAGTGGGAACCATTTCACTTAGCAGTGAGTCCCAGACTTCAGGTATGGAGAAAAGAAAAGGTGTTCAAATAAACTTAAGCTAATCTATTTTTAAATACTGGATAAAATGATACCGAGGTGTTTTTTTGTTTTCTCAGTAACTCTGATACTTTGTGTCTTAAGAATATTTTTATTATGGCACTTCACTGATACCCTTCATCTGATTTACCAGACTTTTCAATTTTGCATATTTTTTGTATACTTCACCAGTACTTAATGGGGACCTGATTCTAAATAAACCATGGAGTGATATATCTTACTATAGCTAATATTTTATCATCTCTTTTTAATTTAGGAAACAAGCTGCCTTCTGCCATCCCTACTTTGCTAGGTAATATTCAAGGAGAAGAACTGTTGGGTGGTGAATGTGATGAAGGGAGCACCCCAGCTTCCCAGGAAAGTAGTAAAGATGATACGAAAGCTGGATTAAATGAAGATCAAGCAATGATGCAAGATTGCTACAGCAAAATTGTGGAGAAGCTCTCTGCTGCAAATCCAACAATGGTATTGCAGGTAAATAATCCAAATGTGTGTGACTTGGGTACTTGAACTACAAATCTGTAATTTGTATATCTTGGGTGTTGGCCTGCTCAAAGTTTGGTGTGTCCTTGCTGTTAGGCTGTCATCTGTTTTCAGCTTGTTCATCTACAAAAATAAGTCTGAATGCTGGTTCTTGTCCAAGGGGTGACTCTTGCTGTGTACAGGTTCAGATGCTTGTGGCCGAGCTGCGCAGAGTTACGGTTCTCTGGGACGAGCTGTGGCTGGGAGTTTTGCTGCAGCAGCACATGTACGTCCTCAGACGGATTCAGCAGCTGGAGGATGAAGTCAAGAGGGTCCAAAACAACAACACTTTACGGAAGTATGTCTTTGTTGGGATTATCGCTTGTATTATTAAAAAGTGATTCTTCTTGGGGGAGCGCACAGTCAAACGGATCAGTGGTGGTGTTGCTCCTGAATTCAAACCATCCCAGCTGCTGCTTTTTAAGCCTGGGACCTTATTTCAGGAACATTTTATGGTACAGCTAGTACTGCAATCAAATGAGAGAAACAGTCTACCTGTGAGTCCATGTTGTGATTTCTTTAGTAATAATGTGTTAGAACCCAATGTATATTGAATTGTGGGTGATGAGATCCTATAGTTCTCGATTTCCAAGTCAGATGAAATGAGTATGCTTATACTTAAGAATGCCTCTTGTACTCTGTAGTCAGGACTGACATGGAATGGGAGAACAGAATGATCTGAATCTCTGTTTCTCTTCTTTATAGTGTAAAGTATAAAGAAGTAGTAGTAAAAAGGTCCTTTATTAAAGGAAAACAGTTGCTTAAAGTAATTTCTGCTCAGAGCTTCTAATCAAGGTTTCTGGTGGTGAGCAATGCATTTCAAATTTTTTTTTAAAAAAAAGGATGGTTCAGAGGAACATGTATTCAATGTGGAATGAAATACTCTTCATTTTAATATGATCATAACCGAAGACCTCATTTTAGAGAAGTAATAATTTTTGTGAGTTCTTCAGTGTCTCATTTGTTGTTTAATGCTCTGATGATGAGGTAACTTGGTTTTATGGCATTAAGAGGAAGTTGGGGTGTGTTTTTTGTAACAGAGAGGAGAAAATAGCCATCATGCGTGAGAAGCACACAGCTCTGATGAAGCCCATTGTGTTTGCCTTGGAACACGTGAGGAGCATCACTGCAGCTCCTGCAGAAACTCCTCATGAGAAATGGTTTCAGGATAACTATGGAGATGCAATTGAAAATGCACTAGAGAAACTTAAGAATCCTTTGAATCCTGCTAAACCTGGAAGCAGCTGGCTCCCATTTAAAGAGGTATTACATGCAAGATGAAGAGTACAATGTAGAGGCACTGGCTGTTCTTGCTGTACCCTGTACTTGACCCCCTCCTTCTCTTGCCATATCAAAATTGCAGCCTGACACTTCGTCTGCTCAGCAGTCAGCACAGGCACCCTGGGCACTAGAGCACTGTAATTTTTGCCTCTAGCCAGTCCTATTGATTGTCTGTTATTGCATTTCTACTCATTGAAATTGTTAGGTTTTTCAAATCTTGCATCTTCTGCTGTCTGGGATGCTGTCAGCTTTGGGAGCAGAGGGCTTTATTGCTTTTAAATATTGCCTTTCTGGAACTCTGGTATTTGAGTTTAATGGATTTAAATTTTAACAAGATGATTCTCTGTTTATCTAAGCATAGTCCTTGGGCTGTGCAGCAGCCTTCAGATGATCTACCCTTCCCAGGGGTATTTTGTCAATTATGTCATCTTCTGTTAGTTTTTGTCAGTCTGAAGAGAAGCAAAATATTCACTCGACTAGCCAGAGCCATCCTGCTGTTTTTAAAAGTCTTGCTAGACAGAACCAAGGTTTTACATGCAAATAGACCTTTTTTCCTTATACTTCCTCTTCTGCTTTGCAGAGCAAGCAAGCGTTCAGATACATAAACAGGAGGTTGCTGAATGCTGCTGCCTTTAACCACAGCTCAAATATTCATAAAAACAGAAGCAAACCTCTTGAGGAACATGATTTGTTGTGATTTTGGTGCTTATCACTGCACAGGGGATATTTGCTGCGTAAGGGATGTTGTTTAGTTTTTGTGATCTTCATCCTAAACTGTACCTGGATTAGCAGCACGGTGAGGGTGAAAGGGAGTTTAGGAAAAATATTTGTTTTATGGAAGATGACCACCGTTAAGTCTGGCTGGATGGTGTTTTTGTTTCTTAATGCTAACTGTTAAGGTGAACACCAACCTAAAAGAAAAAAAATGTCTTTGGAATAGGTGATGCTAAGTCTGCAGCAAAGAGCACAGAAACGGGCCAGTTACCTCCTACGACTTGAAGAAATCAGTCCTTGGTTGGCTGCCATGATGAGCACTGAAATAGCCCTTCCTGGAGAGGTGTCCACCAGAGACACAGTCACCATCCACAGTGTGGGCAGCACCATCACCATCCTGCCTACCAAAACCAAACCTAAAAAGCTGCTTTTCCTGGGTTCAGATGGGAAGAACTATCCCTACCTGTTCAAAGGTAAGTAATTGCATTTTTCTCATGCCAGGTACTGTCTCTTGTTTTGAATTAGACTGTATTAAAGTTAGGAAGATTGCACGGTGCAACTTCAGTTTTATTTGCCTGAATAATACAGAGAGGAGTTTGAAGCATTTGCTCTCTCTCTTCCCTACCTCCCACTTCACCATACGTTTTTCAAGGAATTTTGCCTTGTGAAACTGTAAGTCAAATCCCTTCTTTACAAGGCTTTCGTCAGAAGCAATGCTGTGCTTGCATATTGACAGGATTAGTTGGATGCAATTTTCCAGAAGCTTAAGGTAGCCCCTGAAAGAGGACTTTAGAGACTTCTTGCTTTCCCTGAAAGGGAAAGATCTCTTCGTTATGTACTGACTGTTCTGTGTACTGCTCACACAGCAAGCTGGCATAAACTGGTAGGTAAACGCCATATAAACACTTCTGTTTATGGTTTAGGCTGAACAACTCATCTTTAATCTGCATATTATAAAGATATTCATAGTCTGAAATGTAGTAGGCTTAAAAAAATGCTGAATTTTGGGCTTCAAGAGGATTTTTTTTTTTTTCATCTCAAAGCTAAACTTTCAACAAATTTACCGCAGGTTTGGAGGACTTGCATCTAGATGAAAGAATCATGCAGTTCTTATCCATTGTGAACACCATGTTTGCCACGATTAACCGGCAAGAGACGCCGCGCTTCCACGCCAGGCACTACTCGGTGACGCCGCTGGGAACCAGGTCGGGCCTCATCCAGTGGGTGGATGGAGCTACCCCTCTCTTTGGGCTCTACAAGCGCTGGCAGCAGCGGGAAGCTGCTCTGCAGGCACAGAAGGTAACAGCTCTGCTCTCTGCTGAGTGGAGCAAGCCAGAAGAGAAATACTTGGTTTGGTTTGCTTTGTAATGCTAAGTCGCGTAGTCTTACAAGGATTGTGTTTTGTTCACGATAATGCAGGAAGGTTCTGTGTGTTTATGTATCTTGGGACTTCACTAGAAGTCAATAGAATTGCATGTATATATACATATATATATTATGTATTATATGTAATTACAGTATGTAACATAAGAAGGCTGTTCTGGCATGGTAGTTCAAGAGAACTGTTTTTTACAAATAGAATTAACCTTGGCTGAAATTATTGTAGCTCCATATCTTGTTTACTCGTTCTCATTTCATTCTAAATACAGTTTTTGCAGTTATATTTATGAGATCTACTTTGAGAGTAGAATTAGGCCAAAACAATGTGTGTTCAGTTTATTTAGACCTCAACTACTGAATTTTGAAAGCATTCCCTGAGCTGCAGAAGTCATGCTCAGTAGAGGTGTTGATTTCATATTTCATTCTCACCAAAACTGAATTTGGGATATGTTTCTGTGCTAATATATCCACACTACCATTTCTGTCTCTTCTAGGCTCAGGACTCTTACCAGACCCCTCAGAATCCTGGAATAGTTCCTAGACCCAGTGAACTTTACTACAGTAAAATTGGACCTGCTTTAAAGGCAGTCGGGCTCAGTCTTGACGTGTCCCGTCGGGACTGGCCCTTGAATGTCATGAGGGCCGTTCTGGAAGAGCTGATGGAAGCAACTCCCCCGAATCTCCTGGCTAAGGAGCTCTGGTCATCCTGTACCACACCAGATGAGTGGTGGAGAGTTACACAGGTGAGTTGTAACAACTGTATTTTACATATGAGAGGCTGTGGCTTTAATGGGATGAGGGGCAACAAATGCCTGAGGTGTGAGACTTGTGAGTTTGGAGAGCTAGTGCTGCTGTGAGTTTGATGAAATGTTGGCAGTTGTGCCATCTGGAATTAAAACACGGGTATAGACCAGATAAGTCTACATTATTATATTAGAATTACCAGCCTAAGAAATGAAAACTCTTGTAAGATACCATCAAACAACAAATAGAAAACTGCTTGGAATAAGTTGGGCTTGATTTGTTTTACACTTACACTTAAAATAATGTTTTATGATGGTAGTCAGTCCAATGTGTTGGCAGAGGATTCCCACAAATAATTTTTTCCTGAAACTCTCTTTTAAGTCGTATGCAAGATCCACTGCAGTTATGTCCATGGTTGGCTACATCATTGGTCTTGGAGACAGACATCTGGATAATGTTCTTATAGATATGACTACAGGAGAAGTTGTCCACATAGATTATAATGTTTGCTTTGAAAAAGGTAATTTAAAAAATGCTCTATGTTATTCAAATAAAAGGTTTCCTTAATTGGTAATTAAAAGAAACAACCTAATTTTTTATCTTAAAGGGAAGAGCCTTAGGGTGCCGGAGAAGGTTCCGTTCCGGATGACGCACAACATTGAAACAGCCCTGGGAGTGACAGGAGTGGAAGGGGTGTTCAGGCTTTCCTGTGAGCAGGTATGGTAGGAGGTTTGAAAACTGAGGGCCATCACTGGCCGAATACTGTCTTAGACCTTTTCTATTCTACATTCTGCTGCTGCTTTATAGAGCCTTCACCTTTCTGCTGTGACTTTAATTGGACTTATTTTAGCTATCTTGTATGGTATGTATTTGAGAAGCCTGAGGTTGTCTGATAAATGCACATGCAAGTAGTGGTGCAACTAAAATTTAGGGTGGAGGGGGGACTTTTAGTTCTAGATTAAAATGTTACGTTTTTCCTGAATTTTTTTTTTCTGATGTTTTGCTTCCCCTCTTCCTTTGGGACTCATCCTGTATAAACATGACAGATACATTTTTAAAAAGAAAAATGCTCTGAATAAGGGAGATTTTATCCTCCTTAGGTGCCTGTGACTCGTGCATAGAGTCTGTGTGGAAGGCTAGAATGCAGTCTTGACTTTGTGATGTTCCTACAGGCTTAGCTGCATTTGTACCCCCTGAGGTGTTCTACCTGTGTCTGTAGTGGCTAGGGATACATTACAGATTTCTGTAGCTACTCAAGTACAGCATTTTGCATCTAAGTTCCACTATTCTACAAGGATAATGCAGAATCAGAATGAGTCTGTTTAAAATACGATGCAGGTCCTTCACATTATGCGGCGTGGGAGAGAGACCTTGCTCACACTGCTGGAAGCTTTTGTTTATGACCCACTGGTGGACTGGACAGCTGGAGGCGAGGCAGGGTTTGCTGGAGCTGTCTATGGTGGTGGTGGCCAGCAGGCTGAAAACAAGCAGAGCAAAAGGGAGATGGAAAGGGATATTACACGGAGTCTCTTTTCCTCGAGGGTGGCTGAGATAAAGGCGAGTTTACTACAATGATTTTCTATTTTTTAACCAAAGTAGGTTCTGTGCTTTCATTTCATTTATTTGCATTTTGGGGGTGGGGGAAGATATGGTCATATATTAGCAATAGTTCACAAATTTTATTGTGATAAATTGAGTTTGTATGAATGAAAGTGTTTATATTGAACTTGCAAGTATTTGATTTTCAGTTTCTGCATGCTTAATTCTAAAACACGTTTTAGTGCCTTGCTTGAATTTGGGCTAGGAGAATAAAAATAGATGTTTAGAGAGCAGTCTAAATAATGTCTGTTAAGATTTGGCACTTGTAGCAGTGGAAGCAGTGCTAGATGAACGGCACTGTCAAAGGGTTAAGTTCTCCCATATCTTACTTTTTATTACCAGTTTGAATTAAGTCCAGTTCATTAACAGCTGTGACTTGATTGCAGGTTAACTGGTTTAAGAACAGAGATGAAATGCTTGCTGTGCTGCCAAAACTGGACAGTAGTTTGGAAGAGTATCTGAACCTGCAAGAGCAGTTAACAGATGTGGAAAAGCTGCAAGGAAAACTACTGGAAGAAATAGAATTTCTGGAAGGTGCAGAAGGAGTGGATCATCCCTCCCACACGCTTCAGCACAGGTACAGAGGAGCCAGGAATTCTGTCAGGAGTCTCACAGTTCAATACAGCTGGTGTTTGAGCAATGTACCTATGGGTTAAATGTTAGAAATCTGTATATGAGTGAATAAAATATTCTTGCAGTAAGCAGGTCACTCCTTGCACAGAAGAACTACTAAAACCTTTTCCTGCTGACTGATCTTATTTATGTCCTGCACCTCATACTCCATCGATATAACCTGTGCTAGTCCAAGTTCCACACTTGACCCTCAGGGCAAGAGAGGGAATGTTCTGAATGTGGTGTCCCATCATAATAAACCACATAAGGGAACTATTGATAAATAGCACAAAAATCTTTTCATCTAAGTTTCTAATTCTTCAAGTCATTTTTGAAGGTTGTGTGAAATTGATCAGGTATTTCAGAATTGCTTGAATATGCACAGACATTAATTGTTTTGTAGGAAAATTTAATTAATAACGTAACATTGTTAGTTTTATGTAATTGGTGAGAAGATGTTCATTTTCTGGCTAACACAGTTGTATTGTTCAATGTGGTTCTGTAGTGTTAAGTATTTCTTTTCTTATAGTACTTACTTGATTCTGTGGCTTCGATAATTCAGGTATTCTGAGCACACACAGTTGCAGTCCCAACAAAGAGCTGTGCAGGAGGCCATCCAGGTGAAGCTGAATGAGTTTGAGCAGTGGATAACGCATTACCAAACCGCCTTCAGCAATTTAGAGGCAACGCAGCTTGCAAGTCTGCTCCAAGAAATTAGCACACAAATGGACCTAGGTACAAAATGGTATTTCTGGGGTGATTTTAATAGTTTGAAAATGACTTGAGTTCAATATCAGGAGGCATTATGAGTGTCCTCTAATTTAAAGCAATGATCTGTATGTAATAAATTAAAAGAAAGGGGCTTCTTCAAAGGGTGGTTTAGAGCACTTGAAGGTTTCAGTGCCAAGCTGTCTGAAGGAACTTGTCTGTCTTATCCTACCTGGGCATGAGATTCTCTTACCTCGTGCTCGAAATTCTCAGTAGGAATTCTCTATGCTTCCTTTATCACAAGTAAAAGAATATTTTAAAAAGGTGTTAATGCTCAGTCTTTGTATGGTATAGAATGTGTCTGCTTCAGAGATGTCTTTCTTTTTAACCTTCTTTCTTAAAAGGTCCTCCAAGTTACGTCCCAGCAACAGCATTTCTGCAAAATGCAGGCCAGGCACATCTAATCAGTCAGTGTGAACAACTGGAAGGAGAAGTTGGTGCTCTTCTGCAGCAGAGAAGATCCGTGTTACGGGGTTGCCTGGAACAATTGCACAACTATGCAACAGTAGCTCTGCAGTATCCCAAAGCTGTGTTTCAGAAGCACCGAATAGAGCAGTGGAAAACCTGGATGGAAGAACTCATTTGTAACATGACAATAGAGCGTTGTCAGGATATCTTTAGGAAGTAAGTTGACAGAATAACAAATTGTTCAAAGAACGTAAATTTTCAAGCTACTACCCTAATTTTATCATTAAAATACATACTTTTGCAAGGACCTATCGAATTATAAAGCAAACCAAGATTTAGTTGTAATTCTATAAATTTGGAGTAAATATGGCAGAGTTTGGTCTGTGTACTTCAACATGAAAAATCAAGTAACATTGCCCTGTAATGAACAAATGAAGAATTCATGTATGTGGCTTCAGGGTAGTGATATTTCAGGTTTTAGAAACTTCTAGTATTTAAAAATCAATTAAGGAAAGATTTTTTTTTTTTATCTAGTGGATTTTCAAGCAGTTCTTTTTTTTCTTCTAAAGTCAGACTGTTTCAGCATTATTATTGCTTGTCTTAGATTATATTTAAGATGAAGATCTACATTATATTCAAACATTTACTCTGAAACCTGTTTCTTTCCTTTTTGTCTTCTATTCCTTCTTTGCCTCAAGGACAATTGTCAAAGTCCTTGCAAATAGGTGTGAAGTACGGTGCATTCCAGGACTTTATAAAAGCATCTTTAGGGTGGCCATCAGCTGCTTGTTGATAAGGATTAGGTGATCTGGGAATGGTTCAAACACGGGTATTTCTTCTACCTACGGAGCAGAATGCAATTTGTTACCCCCCGAGAAGGGAAGATGTAGTCCCTGTGCTTTTGTTGACAGGTATGAGATGCAGTATGCCCCTCAGCCCCCTCCGAGCATGTGCCAGTTCATCACGGCCACGGAGATGACGCTGCAGCGCTACGCGGCCGATATCAACAGCAGGCTGATCCGGCAGGTGGAGCGGCTGAAGCAGGAGGCCGTCACCGTGCCCGTGTGCGAGGAGCAGCTCAAGGAGATCGAGCGCTGCATCAAGGTCTTCCTTCACGAGAACGGCGAGGAGGGCTCGCTGAGCCTGGCAAGCGTCATCATCTCCGCTCTGTGCGCGCTGACCAGGTGAGTTCCTCCTGGGGCGTTCCCCCGTTCGTGCTGGAGCCCACGTCACGGGAGCTTTCAGCTGATGCCGTTCTGTGAGGGGTGCAGCAGCAGGCGCCTCGTCTGAGGGTCTCAATTCATCTAGGCGAAACCTGATGATGGAAGGTGCGGCGTCGAGTGCTGGAGAGCAGCTGGTTGATCTGACTTCCAGAGATGGAGCCTGGTTCCTGGAGGAGCTCTGCAGCATGAGTGGCAATGTCACGTGCCTTGTGCAGCTGCTGAAGCAGTGTCATCTCGTACCCCAGGACTTAGATATTCCAAACCCCATGGAAGCATCAGAAGCTGTTCACTTAGCCAATGGAGTATATATCTCACTTCAGGTGATTCTTTTATGATACTTCTTGCCCCCATCCTTCAAGGCTTCAGCTAAGTCATTCTTAACAGATTCTTCCTTATTGGGCTAAATGTTTGTTCATGATGCTGCTGAGATCTTTTCATAAGTCTTGCTCTTGATTGCTGATTTCTTCAAAGTTAATCAAAGAGTAGACTTTGGACTCTTGGCTGACCACCATCATGTTATATTTTAGATAATGTCTGCTCTGTGGTGGTGTAGTACCAAGATGACAAAAGATGTTGCATGTGATACTTTTTGAGAGGGAAAAATTCCTTATTTTTTCATGCTTACTTCCCAACAGGAATTGAACTCGAACTTCCGACAGATCATTTTCCCTGAAGCACTTAGGTGCTTGATGAAAGGAGAGTATACTTTAGAGAGTATGCTCCATGAATTGGATAACCTTATAGAGCAAACAACTGATGGAGTGCCTTTGCAGACGTTGGTTGAATCTCTTCAGGCCTACTTACGAAATGCTGCTATGGGTATAGAGGAGGAGACACATACTCATTACATTGATGTTGCAAGGTAAATCACCTGGTTTTTTTCAGTTTAGGTGTGAGAGAGTGAAGACTGAAGAACCTTAGTTTGTCTAAGATTATTTTTTGTTTGATATTTAGGCTTTTCTTGCCCAAGAATACCCTTAAGCAGAGTGCAGGGTCTAAAGCGTGCACTCTTTTGCTCTCTGCGTCTTTGTGTGTTTATGCACGTGCATACACAGAAACGTGGAGCTGTGGCAATTTACACTTATATCTGCCTAAAGCTGACTTTTGGTAGTCAACGTTTTCCAAAATATGCAGTTGTGATTTTATATTTGAAGTTAAAGGATGCTAAAAATAGGAACTAGTTCATTAGTTTGTGGGAGGAACCTCTGAAAGGGAGAGCTTGTAACCATGGCACTCTTCATCGGGAGGTTTGATGAGCAGCTTTTGCTTAATGAGTCAGTGACTTGATTAAAAACCCAAAATGAAACAAAACCCCAACCAAACAGAAAGACTTGTGCATCTTGTAATGTGGGACAGTGTCGTTCTGGGTAAGTGTTTGGTACACAACTAAGCCAATTCAAAATCCTCAAGTGGTGTTTCCCTTGGGCCGGTTGTGGTGGCTCCATGAGTGGCACAGGGAAGGCTGCTGTACCTGTTGAAAACAATTTACTTTTTTTCTCTTAGATTAGTTTTCCTCCTGGTTTGCCCATTGACAAGCCTGCTCAGCCTGTTAGTTGAAGGTCAAAAGTCACATAAGGGAAGGAGGGGATAAAACCACCCTGCAGGAACAACCAGCTCTTAAAATGTCTCAGCCATAACCTGAGACCTCATCCTCCACCTTTTCACTCACACTCCTGGCAGTTATAAATGTGCATGTTATAAAACCAATGCTTGCTTTTCAAGAATGAAAGGTGATATTTACATCATTAACTATTCATAACTTTATCATGCTCATAGGAAGTACAGTCTTTGTCTTCTACCGGTATTTTAAGTTAGCTTTGTAGCTGGTCACTTGGTACAGTCCTGTTTTATTTGATGTCCTTCACTGTTCTTGTAAGACCAGCGTTGGGACTCATGTGAAAATGGGGCAGAGAGGGTGGGAAAAGCCTGCAGAAATTTCACCTTGTCCAGATGCAACTTAATTCCAACCTATCTGTGGAACCAGTTTAAGAAAATTCTATTTATTGTGGACTCAGCAAAACCATGTACATTTTCTTTCTTTTTTTCCTTTTAAGAGTACTTCATGCTCAGTATGGTGAACTTATTCAGCCAAGAAATGGTTCAGTTGATGAAACTCCCAAAATGTCAGCTGGTCAGATGCTTTTGGTAGCTTTTGACGGAATGTTTGCTCAAGTGGAAACTGCATTTGGTTTATTGATTGAGAAGGTATGGATTTGTTCTTTTTGGAGTGCTGTTTGAGTCAGAATTAGGAAACTTTTAAAAAAACCGAACTAATTAATTTCCTTTGCATTGCTCAGCTAAACAAGATGGAGATCCCTCTTGCTTGGCGTAAGATTGACATAATTAGGGAAGCGCGCAGCACCCAAGTTAACTTCTTTGATGATGACAATAATCGGCAAGTTCTGGAGGAAATTTTCTTTCTGAAAAGACTGCAAACAATTAAAGAATTTTTCAGGCTATGTGGTACCTTTTCTAAAACACTGTCAGGTAAATAAACGTTATCAAATATTCAGTATGCCTTTATCTACTTCCCACCCCGTTCAGAAGAATATAAAATGGTCACTTTTGCTGTAACTTACCCTTGATCTATGGTAAGGAAGCAGAAATTAAAAATGAATTCCTGTGCTTTTGCTGTGTTTGTAAGTCAGGTATTCTTTTTCTGGATGCATCAAATGCTTTGTTTATAACAAAACCACTATTTTTTTCCCTTGAAAAGGAATCAGTTCACTTGAAGACCAGAATGCAGTAAATGGACCTGTTCAGATTGTCAATGTGAAAGCCCTTTACAGGAACTCTTGTTTTAGTGAAGATCAAATGGCCAAGCCAATTAAGGCTTTTACAGCAGACTTTGTGAGGCAGCTTTTAATTGGCCTTCCAAATCAAGCTTTGGGACTGACCTTGTGCAGTTTCATCAGCGCTCTGGGTGTCGATATCATTGCTCAGGTAGAGGCTAAAGACTTTGGAGCAGAAAGCAAAGTTTCTGTGGACGACCTGTGCAAGAAAGCTGTGGAGCACAATATCCAGATCGGCAAGTTCTCACAGCTGGTGATGAACAGGGCCACAGTCCTGGCCAGCTCCTACGACACCGCCTGGAAGAAGCACGACCTGGTGCGCAGGCTGGAAACCAGCATTTCCTCCTGCAAGACCAGCCTGCAGCGAGTGCAGCTGCACATTGCCATGTTCCAGGTGAGAGCCCCACGGGCTGGGGATGTGCTGATTCATCTGGGGAAAGTGAGCGTGAGTTAGTCTGAGCACAACAAACATGCTGTTTTGTTGAGTTCTAAGGTATTTTAGTGGACTTCATAAAGTATTTTGGTTTTAATTATGCTGTAAATATATAAGGAAACAGTGTTATTGCTAGCTTTTTTTGAAGACTGGCTGCTTTACAAGAAGCAAATTTGGCAACGTATAAATGTTTTTGAATCAGTACATGTAATTTTTTTCAATAGCCATTAAGTCATTTTTTGGAAAATAGTTTGTTCACTGACTTTCTTACCAGCAATGCTGTCCCGTTCTCCCCCTTTTTTTCAAACAGATTATGACTTTAAGGGAGGAGATGGCTTAGAGCAGAGGGTATGAGTTGCTGAATGTCATCTTGTACCTTTCCTTCAAAGTTTTAATGCATTAACTGTCTCCTTGCTCCACTCTTTGCTTCATTAAAAAATACAAATAGCAGCAGTATCAGTCCTGAAAAATGCTCTTCTGAGGCTTTAGATAAATGCCATTGTGTGCCTTTTACACTGGTATCCAGTTGTGTTGTACTATCAGTGATCTTCATTTTATAGTGATTTGTAGGTTTAGGGACAAGGCTTTCTCCATGTCTGTTAATGAACCATTTCATAGACTGGTACGCAAAATTATCTTGGTTTTAATGCATCACAAGTGAATTGTTTCTGAATATGGATGGCTTTTCCTTTAGATCGAAAAGATGTGTATAAATGACTTCTAGTAAGTTAATGAACTGATTAATGGTGTGAACATCCAAGCCAGCTAAACATAGTTTGCAACTACTTGTGTCATTTAATGCTCTCGAGTGATTTAGAGCCTTGAGCTGAGCCCATATCATCTGACACTTACAAAGTGTACCAGAGCACTGGAAGTGCTCTCTGTGGTGCAAAGTATTTTGTGCTGAGCAATATTGATAATCGAGTGTTGCTGTTACTTTGTTAAAGTGGCAGCATGAAGATCTCCTCATCAGTCGCCCCCAGGCCATTTCTGTCACTCCTCCACCTCGTTCTGCAATTTTAGCCAGCATGAAAAAGAAACTTCACACGCTCAGTCAGATTGAAGCTTCCATTGCAACGGTCCAGGTATGACTGTTTTGGGGAGGGTTGTTCAGCAGCATACTGAACTGTGACTGACACAAACTGCAACATCATCTGCCACCTTCAAATCCTGTTACCCGGCTTGCTGTCGTACACAAATGTGGGGGTATTGTCATTGATCTCTTCCAGTCTGTCTGATGGATACTGTTACGTTGTTTGACTTTGCTGTCTCATCCAAAATGTTCTCTTTGGAATAGCAGTAAATCTCTTTGAAGAAAAATACAAATCTGTGAACGTACCTTTCTTTCTGAAGGCTGGTAATGCTCCTTTTCTTTAAGTTTGTCTGCCTTAGATCATCCTTACTGTCATTTTTGCTGCTAAATGTCAGAAGTTTCCTTTGTAGATCTGGGCAAATTAAGTATTCTGTGTGTTAAGGTGTGTGTGCTGTGGCTTGGCTCAGTATTTTAGATTTCTTTGGTGCCAGTAATGTGGAATGTTTAATTGTTTATTAAATAACTGCTTAGCTTCCTGAATTTTAATTTCCTTTTTTAGTTGTGAAGGTATTGTTTATAATAATTTCTTGAATTTTTTGCAAAATAATGGAGGACTCCTATGACATTATATAATTCTTGGTCTAGAAATCTGATTGCTTTTGCTTTTTTTTTTCATGAGTTAAAATTTGGACAGGTAGACTTTCTATAACAATCAAATCCAGTTGTGATGTGTACTGGAAATAAACTTTAAAACAGCATAAACTAACCTTTGTCAATCATGAATACCACAGTATTTCACATATATGGGCATAAGAATGTGTCTGCATGTGTTATATGTGCTTAATGTATTTAAAGTCAGGCTTAGAATGGTGTATATCAGTATGAATTATCTATGTGGGCTTTTTCCTTCCCCAATGCAGGAGAAACTAGCAGCACTTGAAGCAAGTATTGAGCAGCGTTTGAAATGGGCAGGAGGTGCCAATCCCGCACTGGCCCCAGTCTTGCAAGATTTTGATGCCACTATTGCTGAAAGAAGAAACCTTGTACTGAAAGAAAGTCAAAGAGCAAGTCAGGTACTACAGATCAGTACAGAACTCTTCACTCCATAAGTGTGTTCATTCTTCATTTCCTACTCGAGGTTTATGTAGAAGGTATTTTTCTGCTCTGCATCTACAGAGCAAACATCGATAACCAAACACTTCTGGGAATGCCACTTGAAAGCAGTAGGAATAATCTTTGTGAGAATTGCTGCAGGGTTGGATGACCCTGGGATGATACTGCTACTGTAACTAAGCAGTATCTGTGTGTTTAAAATTCTCACTTCAAAGGACATGAAAAAAAATGCTGTTTGTGTAATAGGCAGTTGAAGTGGAATAATTTTTCTCACTCTTGCTTTGATTTTCAGGTCACTTTCCTTTGCAGTAATATCATTCATTTTGAAAGCTTACGTACGAGAACAGCAGAGGCCTTAAACCTTGATGCTGCGTTGTTTGAACTCCTCAAACGCTGTCAGCAAATGTGCTCCTTTGCATCCCAGTTCAACAGCTCCGTGTCTGACCTGGAGCTTCGCCTGCTGCAGAGAGTGGTAAGCAAAGGGCAAAGCCAAACGTGGTTTCAGAATCACTGCAGGGAGTTCTCAGTTTTGTCTTCCATTCTCAGTTAGTGTTATGTGTGCCTTCAGGTGGAGTGTGGCTACAGAGTATATGCTGTCAGCTGCTAAACACTTAGCAGTGCTGTCTATACAGTAATGAATTTTATCTCTGGGTACAGATAAAGAAATGTTTCTGTTATTTTTAGGGCACTGGTCTTGAACATCCTATTGGCAGCTCTGAATGGCTTCACTCAGCTCACAAGCAGTTGACCCAGGAGATATCTACGCAGAGAACAGTACAAACAGAAAGAGAACAGCAAATAGAAACAGTTTGTGAAACAATTCAGAATCTGGTGGATAGTATTAAAACTGTGCTCACGGGTCATAACAGACAACTTGGAGATGTCAAACATCTACTGAAAGCTATGGCAAAGGTATGCCTGAAACATCCTTTAATTTATTGCTCAAGCCCACGTCAGTACAGTTAAAGAAAAATAACAGTTGTAGCTTTGTGCTTTGTAAAGTATCTAGAAACAGTAAAATGTGTTTGTGCATATGGAGTTCAAGACAAAAAGTTCATGTTTAAGAACTCATAAAGCTTTCTAGCATTGGTCTTAGCAGGCTTTGGTTGAACTGAACTCTTTGTATCTCTTGGCAGTTGAAACATTGTGTTTGTAAGTCCTCTTGGTTCTTAATCAGTAAAAAAGTTTATAATTTAAAAATTTATTTTCTTGATACGTAACTTCTGAAAATTCAAATGACAAAGTGAGGGGCTGAAAGGGCTGAGAAATGCTCAACTTTCTCCTCTTAGCCAAAATCCAGCAATTGACCTTTTTGCACATCTTGGTTACAGGATGAAGAAGCGGCTTTGGCGGATGGTGAAGATGTTCCCTATGAGAATAGTGTCAGGCAGTTCCTGGGCGAATATAAATCGTGGCAAGATAATATTCAGACAGTTCTGTTTACGTTAGTTCAGGTTATGGGTCAAGTCCGCAGTCAGGAACATGTTGAAATGCTGCAGGAAATAACTCCCACCTTGAAAGAACTAAAAACACAGAGCCAGAGGTAAGAAAGTTACCTCGTCTCAGGTGAGAAAGGCATTTTGCACAACTCCTTTCATGTAGCAGGAACACGTCATGGGGCACATACTTGATGATTGTCTTAGAACTCAGAAATATTTCTGCAAAATTGGAATTAATTTAGTTTTTGAGTTTTCAGTAAGTCAAGTAGTTGTATGAATATTTATCATCTCCATTGTGTTTCCCAGTGTCTACAATAATCTGGTGGGGTTTGCATCACCCTTAGTCACGGATACAGCAAATGAATGCTCCAGCCCAACTTCAGCTGCTACATATCAGCCAACCTTTGCTGCAGGTAATGCTTGCCAAAGTACAAACACGAAACCACCAGGAAATGATACTAGAGAAGGGATCATAGCTCTTACTGAATTTTGAAATTGCAGACAATTTCTATAGGAAAGCCTATAAAATTTAAGTATTTCATCATACAATGACTTGCTTGAGCATAGCCTTTGAGATCTGCGTTCACCCCACACCACCCAGAACACACAGAAAGCATTGTCATGTGTGTCAACTGAACTGTGATTTCTGTTGAAATTAGTATGAAAATTTATGGTGACTTAGGAATTAATCCGGAAACTCTACAAAAGCATTATTGTCTGCAAAGTTTTCATTACTTTAGAAACATGAATAACATTTCACATGAGAAATCCTTTCCATTTAAAGGATTACTCTGCTGTCAATATTTGTACAAGGTGCAGGTTTATGATTTCTATCAAGAACAAGAATTGCCTTTCATAACTGTCCTACGAATGATAGAAGTTGAGAGGCAATAAAAATTTGCTTAATATAAATAAATTCTTAGCAGTGGAATAAAACTTCTTTATGAAGTGAAAGAAATTAGAAAATGGAAAGATTGAAAACCTGGTGCAGAATTTAAAATGCAAATTTAAAATGCACTTGTTCTGAAAAACTGATACGCATTTAATTGTGCTTTTTCTTGCCTATATAATATGCTGTTATATTTTGGAGACTTTAAGCACTTTTAAACTTTCTTTACAGCTGTACGTAGCAATACAGGGCAGAAAACTCAGCCAGAGGTGATGTCACAGAACGCAAGAAAGCTAATTCAGAAAAATCTTGCAACATCAGCAGATACTCCTCCAAACACAGTCCCAGGAACTGGCAAAAGTGTTGCTTGTAGTCCCAAAAAGACAGCCAGGGACCCTAAAACAGGAAAAGGTAAATACAAACCTTAAAAAGAACAACTAGAAAAAAACAACAACCCTACCACTGACAGCAACAAAAAAAACACCTCAGTGGGTTTCTGTGCAGGAATGTCAAGTTGAATTAAGTTTATTTTGTACCTGTAGCCGTGCAGGAGAGGAATTCCTACGCGGTTAGCGTGTGGAAGCGGGTCAAAGCCAAGTTAGAGGGCCGAGATGTGGATCCCAACAGGAGAATGTCTGTGGCTGAACAGGTGAGTTGAAAATAGAGTTCCAGTACTGGTCCTTGCTTTAAATACATGGTAATTGGCAGGTGTGTATGCTGAAGTGTGCCTTCAGGACTAAAATCCTGCTGGGAATGGGGGTTCCTTCGGGGGTGGGAGCTGTTCCAGTGCAGATCAGGGTTCCTGCTGCCTTGGATTGCTGCATTCTTCTTTTTATGTTTTGCTGTCATATGCTTTTGTTTTTCGTATGTGAGGTTTATGTAAAACCATGAATTAGGTAAAACTGCCTTTTGTCTGTCAGTAAGCTAACATTTGTTCCACAGCTGCTGATAGCCAGGGAGAACACGAGATCTGTACAGCTGCCCAAGGGACAGAACTTGTCTGTGTTCACTGACATGACACAACCACTCCTGTCTCTGGGCAACAGAGTCAGGGGACACACTTGTCCACGTCTATTTGAGAACGTTGTGGATACTTTCAAGATGGGGCTGTGAATGAGATGATGTGTGGGTTGGTTTTTTTTTTTTGCAGTACAGCTTCCTGTTTCTTACGTGGACTGCACAAAGTTTTTGTTTACAGTTACCTGAGATTTTTTTCGGTGAAATATTTGCAGGTGACATTCCACAGTAAATTCTAAGATCACTTAAACACTTCTAAAATTCTAGCTTATTTTTATTTCCTTGTTTGACCTTTTTAATAGGTTGACTTTGTGATTAAGGAAGCAACTAATCTAGATAACTTGGCTCAGCTGTATGAAGGTTGGACTGCCTGGGTATGAGTAGGGAGACAGCAGCTCGGTCTGGTTCAGCGAGGTCAGACATCCACCAGAATCAACTCGGCCTCAGGCATCCGTAGCCGCACCACAGTCGGTGGTGATGCATACTGGGGCTTAATCTGAGGAAACCTAGGAAATCTCGGTGCACTGGGAAGTGAATCCTGCAGGATAGCTGCACTCAGGGATACGCTAAACACAATGGTCTGCAACCCCCACGGTCAAGGGTGAACGCTCACCGCTTGAGCAACACGGTTTGTCTTTCTGCTACGGAAGAACTGCAAACGTGTCTGGGGGTCAGCTGCAGAAAGAAATCAGGATGCTACAAACCGCAGAGCGATTTGGAACTCAATTCCACCTGACCCTGTGAACAATTCAGGAAACACCGAACCCTGTTCAAAGAAAAACAGAAAAATGGGGCCATGAAGAAATCACAGCAAGGGCAGATTTGATGCATTCAGATTCTTGTTCCTCTTGTTACGTGGCAGCAGTGCTGGTTGAGTTGACCAGTTAGTACGGGAAAAGGCTACAAAATGTAAACTTCAGAAATGGACTGAAAGCAAAGAGCTGTACATCAGATACACGCTGCATTGGAAGAACTTCTGAGATAGAAGAAAAAGCCTTTGTTCTCTTCTCCCTTTCCTCTTTCCTTTCACTCCTCCCTCCCAGCCTCTCCTTGCATACACCCCTCTTGGCTTATTCTTGTAGGTTAGGCGTACTTCCAATATACTTTTATTTTCAATCCTTCTACTTCACAGTTTAGTCAAATTAACAACTTAAATTCTGTTTGGTAAAAAATTTTTCCAAAAGCACTGAAAATATAGAACATCAATGATTACTTATGAGTTGGATGGTCAAATGCAAAATGTAATTTTGGTTATTTTAAAGTCATTTTTGTGATTCTATTATGTACAGTTTCTCAAAATTGTCACTGTGCATTTAAAAGTAATGATTCCTACAGGCATTTGATTTAATGTGCACTTCCCTCTGCTTGCAGTGTACACTTTTTTGTAATTCAAATTGTCCCTCCAATCTCATTCTACTGTGATTGCTGTAGTTTCTTTTGTACGACGTAGCTAATCCAATGTAATCTTTACCTTTTTAAAAACCAGGATAGAGTATCTAGTAGAGTTTTACATTGTTGATGACAGATAAACAATAAAGTGATGTTCTGGTGGAGGTAGAGTGATATGCTTTTTACTTCATTTTCCTAATCCTTTTAGTTCACACTTGTAAATTCTAGTGCTTCACTTCACAGGGGTATACATATAATCCAAGAAATGAAGGACTCTCAAATTTTTGTTCAACTAGATCTGTAAAGATTTCTGCAAAGTAGTTTTCCTTTGCCATATTTCTTCTATAGATGGTTGTTCAGTAATGCATCCATAGGGAATCTTCCACCAAGGTTTTTTTTAATCAGTTCTCAAAGTGTGATTATGGTCAGAAAAGTCTCTCTAAAAATGGCATCATCTTACTTTGATTAAGGTCCTGCTTGTCTGCTGGTTGTCTAAAAGACTTCTTGCTTCATTTTTTAAGTGGGACACCTTTAGGAAAAGGCAACTTCCTTTTCTTAGAGCAAATAAACCCCACAGAATTCAGTTACAGGTGCAGATTTGTAAAGGTGCTGATAGCTGAAGCAGAAGTGCACCCTGGCGTTCTGAACCCAGATAACTTCGTGCAGCTCTGTATGAAAAGTTTCTCTTTTGTAAACTTGGTGAATTCATTATGCACAGTTGCTGAAAAATGTGGGAAGATCCTTAATGCCATTTTAGTCACTTTTCAGAGTAAAACCACACTTTCAATACAGCATTTTTTCTGTCAAAATCCAAGTATTAAAAGATTGGAGCCAAGCCCACTACTGACATAAAATTAATTTAATTGAAAGGGTTTGCAGCAGTTCATCTGAGTAGGAAGCTTGGCTGGTGATTTTTGGACAGTGCCAGGCAAACTTCAGTTCCTTTCAGTATTTGCACTATGCTGACTGCTCTGCCTCCGCAGTAGGTCTTAGAATTCACTTTCTCCTCTGTTGCCAATTTTTTGTGGACATGCACTTTGAAGTGTAAGAGTTTTCAACAGTCCTATGGCCTTCCTTGCACTCTGATTGCCTGATTACCTCTAGGGAAGTCACAGGCTTTGCATCTAACAGTACCCGTGCAGACGCATTCCACTGCCACTGCTTCCTGACCCTCTGCCCCGCGCGCCGCAGGAAAAGCTGTGGGAACGTTGCAGTGAAGAACGTTCGTGTGCGGAACAAGACACTTGACACTGTTGGTCCTTTTCATTTTTCTCCAGTTAAAAATAACCTTATGAACAATCTGTTGGAGAAGTGTAGTGACAGGAGTGTGTTGTACCTGTTGTTTTGTTTCTTGGAAGCTGGGGGGAAGGGAGGGGTAATGCACTCACCTGTGGCTCATGTATTATACCTCTGCCATCCAGAAATGAAACACTTGTGTGGAGATGGGTTCTTACTGCGTAATTTAATAAAGTTTTAAAAAACAAAAACGAATATGTATTTTTAATTCCCTTGCATGCAAAACTGTGTGGTTGTGAAAATTACAGGGAAGAATAAAGTGCCTGGTACAAACAAATACAAACCAAATTAGAGCAGGATTCTCCAGAGACTTAAATTTGCATAAGTAATGCAAAGGAGGCAGTTCAGACGTGCAGGAGTTGGTGGGACTGTCACTGTTGACTTGTGTGCTGACGCATTTTTCTTGGAAATGCTGACAGTATGGGAGGTTGGTCCAGTCTTGGTGAAACCTAAAATTCAGATTCTGCGCACATATCCTGCATAGTAAATAAGATTGCATTAGTTACAAAGACATGAGGGTATTTCCTTTATTTTCAGTAAAACTGGTGTTTACTTTTCTCTGCAGTGAGGCACACCTAGAATAATGCAAGTCTAGAATCACCTCTCTAAATACATCCAAACCACCTGAAGCTGTAGAAGTCAAACAGTTCTACTGCTGGCAATTTTTTGCCTGGGACCATGCTACAAAGTAATTTCTCAAAGCTGAATTCCACCTATGTTCAGCAGTTTTGTTACCCCCTCACAATTCTATAGGCTCGTGGTTGAGATGCTCTTGGCCATTTGAAAATTGAGTTTCTTGTTTGCCCCTCTTCCTTCTGCCCTTGTGTAAAGCCAGGATGTGAACGTGGCTCTGCCAAATGGGTTGCTGGGATGTGTTAAACTGGAGTCATTAGTGGTGTCCTGAATTATTTTAGTAGGATAATGGCACTGTCAATACAACAAATTGAAAATGCAGCAGATCTATACAGTTAACAGAAATTAGTTTTGTACTTTGTAGGAACTTCATGGTCTGGTTTTGCTTTGCATGAATTAGTTTTGCCCTTAAGGATTAGTCTATTTAAATAGTAATGTTTTGTCTAATTTTTCAAGTGTCTGTAAAAGACTCAAGCCCCCTGTATGAATTGGATATAAATCAGAAGGAAGGAGCTTGTTTTCCAAGGAAAAATGAGTGAGATACCTATAAAAGCTTTGGTGACAGTCAGTGCTGTCTACCCTCTGGTAAACTGATCAAATAATATTTACCCTGTTAAATGCTTTGGGGTATCTGTAGGAGAAACTCCATATAAACATATTCCTTCAGAAATACCAGAGAGGGCTGGAGAAGTTAAAGCTCTGTTTTTCTAAGTGCTGTAGCCCTAAAGGTTAATTTACTTCAATTATTCATCAATATGTTCTGTGCCTGGTACATTAGGCATTCTGTTTTAGTACACTCAAGTACTTCAAAGGTTTCTTTGCTTTCTTTTTTTTTTTTTCCTTTTTTTTTTGTCATCAAGCTTTTGCTAAAATTAGCAGACACAGTTCATGCATTAAAGAATTTGACTAGGAAAAAAGTTTGAGATGACACCTGCCATCTGTTTGTTAACATGGTCCCAAATTATAAAATGCATTTTTTTCTTTAGTGGAAAAGTTATGAGTACACTGTTAACATTTTAGCTAAAGAATTTCATTGAAATTACAGATGTTATCTACAACTGCTGCTGTGTACCTAAATGCATAGCTGATTAGAGCAATTCTGCCATTCATCAGGCTAATTTTTTATTAATAGCATAATAAGTGCATGTTAGGTATGCTGAAAGGGTGGAGGCTTGACATGTAAACTTTGTGTGTCTGAGTGCACAGAGCAATTACAGTGCCCCTTTTAAAGGTGCTTTGAAGCCGGCTTGGGCATTTAATTTTCTGTGCATCTACTAAGAGAGAATCTCGGTGCAGGAAGAATTGCTCCCGTTGCAGCGTGGCCTGTGCCATGCGCTGAGGCAAGCAGAGCAGGTGTGTGTAGCTCAGGTAAGGTGCAGGAGGGGGACTGAGCTACTGCTCATCCTCTGCCTCCTACACCAGGGCTGAGGTTTTAACAACAAATTTCTAAATACACCTATACGTAGGCACACAGTTTTTAGTTTTACGTGGTGCCTGACAAGGCCTGGCTGCTCGGCGAGGGAGGGCTGGGCAGGCGGCAGGGCCCTGCGCTGTGCTCCGCACTGCCAGGGTCCCTCTGGCACTTCTGGGCTTGAGGGCACCCGGCAACGCTCCCCCGTCCCTCTGCCCCTCTGAGGTGCGGAGCAACACCCACCAGGAGGGAAAGGCTCCTCTGCGGGAGAGAAGCTGCACGGGCACCTGGTTTGGGAGCTGGTGCTTGAAAGACTGGCTGGAAGATGGTGAATGTGGCAGGCTGGAGATGATGGCAACGCCTGCTTTTTCCATTGGTAAGTGCTTGGGTTTTTTGTGGTGAGAATCATTTAAATGGATGAAACCAGGAGCTGGTTGATAGTATCAGATAGCCAGGGCAGGGCTGCTGCAGGGCACTGCAAATATCCCTAGGCACTGTAATGCATCACAGAACGCTGAGGGGTTGGAATGGACCTTAAACACCATCTAGTCCCAACCCCCCTGCCACGGGCAGGGACATCTCCCAGGGTTGAACCTCCCTGGGCAAACCTGTTCTCACCACCCTCAGTAAAGAATTTCCTCCTCATATTATCCCAAATGTCTCCTCTTTCGGTGTGTACCCATTACTCCTTGTCCTGTCACTACAGCCCTTCTCCTTGCAGGCCCCCTTCAGACACTGGAAGGTTGCTGTGAGGTCATGCTTCTGTATGGCTCCATGCTCTTAAAAGGCTAATAAAATTACTGCTGGCGTCAGTTCCTTTTGAAATCACCTTTTGTGTGAGCTTTGCTGTGGTAAGATTACAGATTTTGAGAGTAAACTCCACCATTTACAAGTGTAAAATGTTACACAAAAATACTGTTAGCTTTTAGCAGCATGTGAATGAATTTGTAAGTTATTCAGTATAGAATCTGTTCTTTACGTACATTCTAGAGTGAGTGAGAAGCACTCTGTGAAAGACCAAACCATTCAGGACGGACATATGTTTGCTTTTACAGTGTCCTCCTTAGTCCTTCTCCTTTTTTGACTCCATCAAGCTGGTGCCAGAGCAGTTTTGGTGCCCGAGATGTTTTCTTTGCTCTCATTATAGCTTTGCGTTGCATCCTGGGCACAGTGATTAAGCTCATTAACACACGTGCCTGAAGCATTTAGAAAGCTGAGTCAGAAACAGTATTTACATCCCCGTGCCTTTCTCCTGTATTTATTCCTATGCTGCCACAAGTTCTGAAGGAAATAAAACACATTGTTGGGCTTTGATGTTACCAACAGAATTTGCCCTGTGCTGGGCACTGACGAGGCCACACCTCGGGTGTTGTGTCCAGTTCCGGCCCCTCAGTTCAGAACGGACATCGAGGGGCTGCAGCGCTGTGTGTCGCTCAGTGGCACGGCGCAGCTGGCAAAGTGCTGTTCGGTCACAGGCTGGGCTCAGAGGTCATTTCCAAGCCAGCTCATTCCGTGCCTTTGCTGTTGGGTCACCGCCCGTTCCCCGGTGCGGGCCCGGCCCCCCCGGCCCCTCACGGCGCGGGCCCGGCGCCGCCTCAGCCGCACTGCGGCGCGCGAGGGGGCGCGCGCACG
>VWZW01006865.1:512389-581821 GCA_013397115.1 Edolisoma coerulescens
CCCGGGGGCGGGAATTGGCTGGCGCGGCCGTGGTGTCTCGGCGGTGAGAGTCCTCGTGTGCCGCAGGACCTGCCCCGCTGGCCGGGCCAGGGACACCTTTGCGGACGGTTGTGGCTCTGTCAGAGCGGGGTGGCAGTGCCAAGTCATCCCTGCCGTGCCAGGGTGCTCCTTTCCGCGAGCGTGTGAGAGCTCCTGCCGGGTTTCCTTTCCCAGGTGCTGTGTTCGTGCATCCTGCAGTTTTTTTGCAGATCAGTGAGCCGAGCAGCATCTGTTGATTGAATACCACAGGGGATCTAGTTATTGCACAGGGTTGGTACTGTGCAGCTGGGTTTTAGTTGGGTTTTAGTTGGGCTGTGAGGCCAAAGCGATGTGCCTGTGGAGGTGTCACACTGCTGACACGGTGTCTGGATGGTGGCTTTGAAATCGCCTGTGTGCTTTGATGAAGCCAAGTTTAACTGTGTCACATTTCCTGACGTGTTGTGGTAGTGGTGACGCTTGATCATAGCTGAGCGTGTGACTTGGCTCGCTTTTTTAGCGTGAGAGCGCTTTTTAAGGTTTAATGCAACTTTCTGTCAGCCTTGGGTGTTGTAGCTCTAAAATGAGCGTTGGGAGAAGCGCTGCTCGGAACTCGCGTGCCGAGGAGGCGCCGCGCTCACTGCCGCCCTCCCTGCAGGCACCATGGTGCGGATGAACGTTCTGGCCGATGCTCTCAAAAGCATCAACAATGCAGAGAAACGCGGGAAGCGCCAGGTGCTCATCCGGCCGTGCTCCAAAGTGATCGTCCGCTTCCTCACCGTGATGATGAAGCACGGTAAGTCCTGGCCCTGCTCCCCGCGGGTGTCCGGGGGAGCTGCCGTGGTAAAAGAAGTAAATCGAGGTGCTTGGAGTAGTTTGGTGCAACGTAGTTAATTAGCTGTGTTATTGTAGGTAAGCGTTACGTGTTTCTCTGTCTGCTGGTCTCCTGCAGGTTACATTGGTGAATTCGAGATAATTGATGACCACAGAGCTGGGAAGATTGTTGTCAACCTCACAGGCAGACTCAACAAGGTGGGATTTGTCTTCCTGAATTCAGTTCTCTAAGGAGGTGTTAAATGAGACCTTTTTTTTTTTAATTTTATGTTTGTCTGCTCCATTTCTGAAAGAACTGCTCGTAAAGAAGGTGGTATTTGTTGAATCTCTGTGAATAAGAGTAGCATGAATGTTATCAGTTAAAAGGCTGGTTAATTTGTCTGGGTTCATAATGATATAGGTCACTAATTACATTTCTTTTAAACTCTGGATACGTAAGATAAGCTTTCAGGGAAGTCTGCTTGCAAGTGCTGTGTATTTCTCTTCAAAGGCTTTCTGGCTACCTAGTGTTTCTCAGTTTCTTTGATGTTTAAGCTATCTGGGAGACTTTTTTAAGAGATAGGAGCTGAGTTGGTTTCCAGTTGGTGTTTGATACCTGCAGATGTGGAGAAGACAAACCTTTCTCCTGCTGCCAGGTGGGCTTTGCTTGCAGCGAGGGAAAGCTGAATGTTACATTAATTGGTGCTTGTTGAGTTCCTGGGGCATATGAGGCATTCGTGTGTGTTTTGGAAATTTTTAAATGTTTATGTCTCCATCTACTGAGCTGTGTGGTTCTGTGGTGGCTTGCTGTGCAGCACTGTTTGCAGTTAAGCTCTTCAAGTGAGAGTTGGCTCTTCAGTAAAGAAATAAAAACATTACTTGGTCAGAATATATAGGGGGCTGTGTCCACGATAAATAAGTATTGCATCTGAAAATTGTGTGAGTGTATAAGGCAGATAATCCTGACACTCCCAAATTACTGCAGTAATTACAGAGTTATGTGTCTGTAATAAGAGTTACGCAGGTCAGATTTGGGGATGATTTTGTAATGGATCTTCCTGGCCGCAGGTGGATATAATGTTTCTCTCAGTCGTTGTAGTAAGGGAAAAGTTGTTTAGTTCACAAAAATGTGCATGGTGCAGGAAGGTGTGGTGTTGGATAGTTGTTAAGATAATTGGAGCCAGTGAGGTAATGAGGTGGCGGTGGTGGTCTTGGTCAGTAATATGATTACCTTGAAAATTCCAGTAACTTCTGTGCATGTTAATTTCTTCCTGGTTAAAATCTACGTGGTTTCTTTTTCTAACTAGGTATGGTGGTTAGAGGTGGAATATCCCTGAGCAGTCCCAGGAGTTTTGCTGATGTTACAGCGTGCTTTTGTGCTCCCCCAGGTGCGGGCAGCACTGGGGTGGTGTGGGTTCAGCAGCAGTTTGAGGCTGCTGAGGGGAGGAGGAGGAGGAGGGGGCGAGGCTGAGGAAGGGGTGGGAGGAAGCGCCGCTCCCCGCGTGTGCAACAGCACTTCCCACTCAGGCAGGGAACTGGGGTCCCAAATGTGCACATCCATAAAGTCCTTCCGTTTGTAATGGAATCCTCTCTTACAGTGTGGTGTAATCAGTCCCAGATTTGATGTGCAGCTGAAGGATTTGGAAAAGTGGCAGAACAACCTGCTGCCCTCCCGTCAGTTTGGGTGAGTACGAGGGAGGGTCCAGTGCGTGTTGTGTGTAAAAATGTTACACTCACAAACTGCCTTTCCTCCGATCAGCCTGGACTTAAATTCCAGTCTTAAAAATCCATCCTCCATATAATGCCCTTTTTAACCAGTTTTAAAGGGGCACTGCTAAGCAAGGATCTGTTTCTGCTTGGCTTTGGCAAAATCCTTGTTTCACTGTTTCACAGTTTAATGGGAAATAGGACTTTTTTCATACTTGTTTTGGTTTTATGAATGGCCATTTTTAAATGGGGGAGGAGTTACGTAAGTTATCAGGTCAGTGGAAGTACACTGTACTACTTGAATTCAAATGTCCTGATTGTGTGCAAATTATTCAGATACGAAATGATGAGGGACTTGGAGCCTCTGTTGAATGAACCTCCTCAACCTCTTATGCAGTGTATTTTTTCTTCACAAAGTGTGGAATCAAGAGCAGTAAATCCCCGTGCACCAGGACAGCAGAGCTGGAAGAGTCTCCAGAGCCTCAGCCAGTCTGTCCCATCAAAGGAAGGATTAACAGTTCTGTGCTGTTTCTGTTCTTGGAGCTCCAGCAGTAACTCCTGCTTCAGCTGTCCCTGTGCAGCTACTCCGTGTGTTGTCACTGGGAGTTTTGAGAGTATTTATAGAGTGGTGGGACAAGAGGTTCTCAGACGTGAAGCTGTGTGGGTGAGGTGTGTTGGTGGTGCAGATGTTGGCATTGGCAGTGACAGCTGCTGCAGCTCCTGCCCCGCACCAGGCAGCGTTCAGCACCGAGGCAGAGATCCAAGCTGAGGAGCTGCCTGCCACTGTGGCACCTCTGCCTGTTCTGGGGAGCAGCATCTGTGGAGGACAGGAGTGGACTTGGTCTAGAAACCATAGAGTTCCTGCTGCTGCAGCAGCTGGGCAGGGACTGCCCGGTGGGAATATGCAAGGAAAGAGGCAAATAGTTGGAGACCAGAAGGCTGCCAGTGCCCCGTGTGTGCTGCAGAGCTGTGCTTTGAGAGGAGCTGCCTTTGCACTGTTGATAATCCTCTCTGTGTTGGGCCTGCTCCCACAGGAACAGGCCTTGCTGCTGTAACCCAGGTGAAGCTGGTGCTGTCAGCTCTGCACTAGCCCAGAACAGAGATAAACTGAACATCTGCTCTCTCTTGGCAGGTACATTGTACTGACAACCTCAGCTGGCATCATGGACCATGAGGAGGCGAGACGAAAACACACAGGAGGCAAAATCCTGGGATTCTTTTTCTAAAACTTGTACAAAAAGAGGATACTAATAAATTGTTCAAATGGACTCTGGTGTTTCCAGTCGGTGTTTTAATGGCTTCGAGCACTGCCTGTGACAGTGCTTGTAACTGCTCTTCAATAGTGCTCAAGTTCCAGCTTCACTTCAAACGGTGTTTGGGTTCCACACCATCCCTGGTCACAGTTCTGTTTCTGTTAATGGTATGAGGTGCTTCCCATAGTGACCACTGGAGTGGCACTTTGGGGTCATGGTACAGGAGAGTCTCAGCAGGGGAGCTCTAACCCTGGACTAATGCTGATGCCAGCTGTCCTGCAGGGGTTCAGTACATGTGTCTCCACAGTGACCTGTGTGTGATTCCAGAGCTTCACCTTTTGGCTCAATAACAGGGGATGCCTTGCCAGAAGGTGTTTCCTGTTTAGCTTAAGAAAGTTGTGGGATGTGGGATTCTGGAATAATTAAGATTGTTGAAGTTTGATTTGAGATCACAAACATGTTCCACATCATACAGTGTAAGGAGTAACTGAGGTTGGGAGGTGAATAATTCTTTTCCTTCAAATTTCTACTTTGGAAGTGTTTTGAAACACCAGAATTTTGGGTAGAGTAGTTGCCGTGCAGCTGCTTTGTGTGTTGGCACAAAGAAACAACTGTTGGGGATTTCTTTAAGTTTTTAGAGTGGGGAAATAAGGTGGTCTGAACCGACAGATGGGGAATATTTAGTATTGAATGAGCTGGTGTTTGCTTCTGGCACGTGACAGCACAGTGTACTTGATGCAGAGAACTCCAATGTATTTCAACTTGAGTTGGTAGAGGAGGGGGGAAGCAAGCTGGGCTGGCTGCACTGTCCTCCAGCAGCAGCTGGAAATGCCCTGCCTTCCTTCACCTCGGAGTCCTATCGAGAAGGAGCCTACGGAAATGTAGCAAGCCTGTTTCAACACACGCTCTAAACCAGCTGCTGAATTTGTGGTTCTGATACAACAGCTGGAAACCAAGTTTTCCTTCTCGGTGATCCATCCCCATGCCCACTATGTGCAGTCGCTGGAGCTGGAAGTGTCCTGCCTTGAGGGTGATCCTTGATCACAAACCTTTTCCCAGAGCCGTGGCATGGAAGCGACTCCTGAGGCACCAAGTGTGAGCTCAGTAACTGTGACCTCTGGGCTCAGCCTGTTACTCTTCATGGAGAGAAGAGAAGGTGATTCTGTAGGACAAACAGGGCTTTTCGCTGGACAGACGCTGCAGTGCTGGCTGCTGTGGTGCTTCCCGAGGAACAGGAGCCAGCAGAGCTCTGGAAGTGCTGGCAGGAGCTGTGGTGGCACCGGCGTCCTGACTCGAGCAGGGGCACGGTCTGAAGCTGGTTCACCTGCTCTGTCACAGCTGGGATGGTTTAGGTCCCAAAGTGTGCGGGGATTGGAGACAGCATCAAAACATCCCGGCTGCTTCTCAGTTTGGCTGGAAACGAATCTGCTCAGCTCAAGATCTGAATTAGATCAGTACACTGAATTAGAGTAGTTCCAAAGTCCAGAGTCTGTTTTAACCCCTATTTTGTTGTCAAATCGAGCTATTTTAGTGACAGGTGGGGTTTTTCCTGTCCTTAATGGATATCATTCTGCAGTACCAGGCACTGACACCTGAGATTTTGTACTTCTTGCTCAGAGTAACCCTGAAGATTGTATCAAGATTGCACTATTCTTTTTTATAAAATCTTGATTTTATCAAGTCTAGAATAGAAGACGTTTCTTATACCTAGTGGAAGAAGGTCAGTGACACTTTTAAGGTTTCTTTTAGATGAATTTACTATGGCAAGTTTCCTGCTAGTTTGACAGTTGTGTTTTAACTCAGCTTTACAGAGGACACACACGGCAGTTTTTCTGACCCAGCTTAGCTCTGTGTGTCCTTTACTCCCACAAAGGCACAGAGCTGAAAGCGCAGCGTGGGTTACAGCAGGTGATCAGGGTCAAGTGTTGGTTCAGAGAAGGGGTTTGGTACCTGTGGGGCAGAGGGACATCAGCGATGGAGGAGTCCCCTGTGGGGCAGGGGCAGCTGACCTTCATGTGGGGAAAGCTGGCAGGGTGGGCGACCCCTGGGGAAGCCCCTGGGTTACCAAGCTTTGCCCCTGGTGCTGTCCTGGGTCCGCTGTGGTCCAACACTGACCTGGAAGCGATGGTGTCACCTCCGTGTCCCTGACACCGCCTCTGCCCCCTCTCCGCGCTGGCGCTGCCCTGCCCGCGGCCCCGTCCTGCTGCTCAGCCGGTCACAGCAGCTGCCGGCACCAGGAGCCCAGTCCCAGGTGGCGGAATGGGCTCAGAACTTAATTTAGTTGTGAAAACGAGCAAATTGGAAGCAGCTGGGAGAGGGCTGGTGAGGCCCTTGCGGGGTCAGCCCTGCGGTCCGATCAGGATTTCGGGGCGCCGCTGCTCCTTGTGCCACGGCTCGGGGAGAGGATGGGGATGTGAACACTGCCTGCCTGCCGTGAATCCAGGGAAATCCCTACTGAACAGTGCTCGAGAAGGGCTCAACAGAGGGCAGCATCCGACCTGCCATCGCTGGAGAGCGAGGGAGAGCCGTGTGAGTAGAGGAATGTCCCGACTTCTGTGCCCTGGTCAGTAATGAGAGTTCTTTCTGTCTTTGATGCTTTGAGCCTGGTTTAAGGTAATAAGGGAGGTGAGAATAAGTGTGGATCTTCAAAATACTACAGTAGGCTAAGAAGCCTGGGGTGTGATAGTGGCTTTGCTAGAAATGCACGTTTTCCTCCTCATCCTCTTGTCTAATGCTGTTTGGCTAATTTCGATTTGAGACAAGGCTGTCTTACTGCCAATTAATGCAAATATCCGTCTCTCAGTAAATATCTGGGTGGATTTAATCACAGTTTAGTCTGGAGAACTATTCTAGTGGAGTCAAGGGGTTTCAGGGACTGGTGCCCTCCATTCTTGTTCATGCCTCTGACGTTTTCTCTGCTCAGGTGCTGCTCTTGTATCAATGCAGTAATGGGCTGTGATTTCCTGATCCTCAGGACAGCCCGTCTGATCAGTCATGTGATGGGGTTGGGAGCAGTGATGCTGTTGGTACGTTTGTGCTGGGGCAGGATTCAAGTTCCTAGTCTAGTTTAGTAACATTTTATTGAGGGTTTTGTCTGCTGCTGCTGCTGCACTTAATCATTGTGGATGCATTTGTGTAGGCATTGCCTGCTTTTGGACAAGGTGCTCTAGCAGGATATGTGACCCTCCCAAACTTTCAGACTGCCTTGGAGGTGCTTATTCCACAGTTTGGGGGTAGTGCTATGTGAGGGCCATGGAAATGGAGGGCATTTCTTTCACTCTACAACCCATTGCTATTCCCTCTTTATAATTTATGACTGGGAGTTGACTTTCTTCGTATTTAATTCACTTGATTTATTGTTCCCACTCTGTGAACAAACCACACTACACATTCTGCAGAAAACTCCTTTTCCAGGAGCTTGCAGTCCCCTGCCTGTCATCCCTAGATGTCTCTCTTGCCTTAATATAAGAAAATATGAAAAAGGCAAAAGTACCGAAATACTTGGTGTGTGATCTTGGATAGAAATGTATGTGTGCAACACTCCTCCATCTTCACCTCCCCAGCTAGATTAGAGTGGGAGTGGCCCCTTCATCTGTGGGGAAGAAATGTGGAACAACCATTCTTGTCTTCCACTGGTGCAAGTTAACTGTGCCTTCAGCTGGACCAGGCTGTAAGCAGGAAGAGGTGAGGATTATATCTGGGAGTAGGGGAAAAGGGGGTGATGGGTGAGGTTAAAAGAAAAGCTGCTGCTGAAGCCCACCTCTGGGCACTTTGCCACTCTCATTAGCTCCATGGATGGAGCCCAGTTGGTGTTCAGTCCACTGTTCTGTCCCATTTTAAAAAGCAAAGTCCAGGAACATCAATGACAACTTCAGGTTTTTAGTATCTTTACAAATCAGGCCTTTAACCATGAGAATGAAAAAAAAGGGGAGAAATTAAAGGTTATTCTTTCCTTTTCTCCCTCCACCTCTGCAATTCACATGGATGCTTGTCTCCTCACTTGCAGTAACATGCCCAGCTGTGTTCTTGCATAACAGGATCCTCGACACAAAATCCACATGTCTGTGTGGGCTGGTAATTAGCGCTGGCCCTCGTTCAGTCCTTGGGATTCGTCCCTTAGGGCAGCAACATCAGCCCCTCAGCTCAGCCTCTGCATTCCTCAAGTTTGAAACAGTTCTTACCTCCTGGGGCAGGCTGGGGGTGTCAGAGCCGACTGCACACCTTGCTGTGCTCCTGCTGGGACCTCTGTCTGTTCTGTTCGGGGTGGGCTCATGGATCTGTCCCTCTTGGGCAGAAGCCAAAGCCTTGCTTGTTTTCCATGACTGGTGGTGCATTTCTGTCTTGGTTCCATTTTCAGTTTAACATTCTGGTCCAGCCCAGGTAGCAGGAGTTGGGGTTTTGTGTGAAGCCCTCTGTAGAGTGTGTTACATCAGGTGAAAGATGAGATATGTATTGCAGGACCACTGAATTCATCTGCCAGGCAGGTGTTTCCTCTGGGAAGGAAGCAAAAATCAGGAGACTATTTTTAGCTCTGAAATACTTTTCTTGAATGACATTCAGTCCTCAAAGCCAGCCTTTGATGAGCAGAGAAATAATCCCTGAAGGGAACAGCCGGGGGTGCCTGGGTGCGTGCTGGGCTGCTGGCAGCTCCCGCTGTGGGAGCACTGGGACAGCTCCTGGCACAGCAGCCACCTGCAGCCACCACCCAGCGCAGGCACTGGGTGAGAGCGAAGTGCTGGAGAGCAGGGATGTATCTGAGCTTGAACAAAAACGGTTCTGAGCCCATTTTCCTGAGAGAGACCCTGTCCTGTGGAGCGGGACGTGGGGCTGGGAGCCACAAGCCCACTGCACATCAGGAGTCAGCCTTGTTCCCATGCCCAGGCCTGAGGACCCATCTACAAATTGTTGAATTACAGACCCAGTGCTGGTAGGTGGTGGCTCCAGAAATAGATACAGTGATAGCATGTAACGCTCCCTGATAGCTGAAATAAAAAGAATTAAACTGTACAAAAGTGTGCTTTAATTGCTAACTCTCTCCTGTCTGCTTAAATCACTGAAAATAAAGGTCTCCTCTTTAGTGATGAGCAGTTCCAGGCAGAACAGACGTGATGGGGGAAACATGTTTGGAATAAATACTGATGTGAATGACACTTATTAGCTACAGCGTGGCATATTTATTTCTCTGTAGTTAGCATAATAGCACAGCTTGAGACGAGAGGGGTTCTTTGCTCGTGTCTGTGCGTGCGTAAAAACAGCAAAGGGTTGTTGTGGGCAGAATGCGGGTGGTTCTGCTGTCCCTGCAGCTGGCACCCGTGTTTGGGTGGTGCCAGCTGCTGGGGCAGGGAGCGAGTGGCCCGGGCACGGCCGTGCTTTGGGCAAGCAGAGCTTTGGGCAAGCACAGCCCTCGTGTCTTCCTCGTGGCAAACGGGACAAACCGAGAGCAGCAGGAGCGGCCGGCTGGCTCTTCTCCTGTCCCAGGGCCCGGCAGCCGCCTGCCCGCCGTGGGTCTGCTCTGCTTTGGGTGCTGCAGAGCTCCTACAAGGGCAAACACCCCTTGCCAGCCTCCCCGGGACTCCTGGCAGGGTGGGCACAGCCTTAGCTGGAGCTGTGGCTGGAGTGGGAGGGAAGTGGAAACATTCTGATTATCAGGAATTCAGGAATTAGCAGGAATTCAGTCCCAGATGTGGAGGTGGCTGGGTGAAAGCTCTGTTGTCTCCTGAGGAGCCGGGTGGAGATGAGGTTGGCTGCTGGGATGCGCAGGTTACCTTCCCTTCTGCTCACGGGAACCTGCTCAGCTCAGCCTTGTCCTGCTTCTCCCTGGCTCCAGTGCCTGGGGCTGGGTGCTGCTGGCTGTGCCAGCCCTGCCCCTTCTCCTTCCCTGGGCTTTGGGATTTCTTGCCCTCAGGGAGTGAGGGCCTGCAGTAATTTTAAAAGCACTGAGCAGTTCGGTGAGGACCTCACACGCTGTTGTTGCCACTTCCTCCCCAAGGTCCTGGAGCAAGGAGGGAGGGAAAGCTTTGCTCAGGGTCTGTGTTGGGCAGAAGCTGCCAACCAGCTCAGGGAGAAGGGTCCCCCTCTCCCTGTCTGGAAGCGAGAGCTTCCAGGTAAATCTGGCACTTGAGTGGTTCAGTGGGCATCATCTCTGAGTTGCTGCCTTAAACAGCAATTTCTCATCTCTTCTGCGTACATTTTAATGTAAGAATGTGTGGATATGGCCAACCTTGGACCTCTACTGTCCTGCTTAGACTTTGAGTGAAGGTGTCTGGTGAATTGCACAGCTGCTTGGGGAAGGGAAGGCAACAGGGACAGACAAAGGGGCTGCCAGAGCCCTCTTGCCCTAAGAAAAGTCATGAGGCATTTCAAGTGAGAAGCTGAGGGGCTCTCAGGTGGGCTGTGGATGCTGAGTTCTGTCTCAGGAGGCATCTCACAAGCCTCTTTGTTGAGGGCAATAATTCTACTGTGGTAAAACTATTTACTTGCTAGGTATTTGCCTGCCTTATTGTACTGTATTCTTCCATGGCTGAAATGTAAGATGAAAAACCTGGGAGTAACAAACTTTCTGTTCTAAGTCCGCTTGATTGAGTGCTTGGTTCAGAAATACCATAAAAGTGCCAGACCAGAGCTTGAAATATCTCGTTACCAGGTGTCAGGCTGCTTATAACTTCCACTCTGGGATTGTTGAGGATTTTTTTTCCTGTTGGTCTTTTAATGAAAATGCCAAAGGGGGAAAAACTATTACAAAAAATAAAAAATGCTGCTTTGATTGAAAATAAAAATGCTGAGGCAGCAGCAACTTTCAGTAGTGCTTGCTCTGTTGCAGTGCCCTGACACAGATTACTTCCCAGGCCTGTGGGGTGTTGTGAGGGTCTGGTATGGGCACAGTCCTGCTGGATTTTGGCGTGCTGGGAGGTATTGCAGAGCAGGGGGATGAGCAGGGAGTTGATGCCAATAGAGGGAGCTGACAAGCTGGCAGGGAGGCAAAAACTCCGATGCTGAGGTTACAGCCCTGGCTTGGCTGCAGTCAGACAAGTGTCCCCTGCAGAGCATCATCAGTGGAGGGGACCCTGCTGGGCCTTTTGTGGCTGCTGGTGACCTGTGACACTGTGGGACGCTGTTTTCCTGCTCGTGCCTTCCCTTTCAGGGCTGCGTGCTCTCCTTTGGGTGCCAGCGCAGCGAGAGAGGTGGGGAGCTCGTGGCACTGCCAGGCTCTGTGTGACGGGTGTTGGAGCAGAGAGGCTGCTGTGGGCCTGAGAGAGGAGGCTGAGGAAGCAGCTGAGGGCTGGTGGAAGCATGAACACACAACAGCGGTGCTGGGAAGGAAGCGTGGGCAAGGCTGACACAGAGCACTGCTGGAGAGGTGGGGAGGGCATCTCTGTCTGAAAGGAGGAGGAGGGTGCTTGGTCAGAGCTGGAGATTCTTGTGGCACCTTCATAAACCCCCGGGGCTGGAGCAAGTGATGCTCTAGAAGGATAGGCTCGGCCAGGTCGAGTTCATGCCGACCTTGGGTGGCATCAGTGTCTTGAGCCCTGGGCTTCAGCAGTGCTTCCCTGCTGCCTGGGCATTTTGCCAGCGGGGTGGAGGATCTCCATTTCATGCTGGAGAAGGTGCTGTCGTGGATGGAGGTGTCACAGCTTGTACACCAGCCCTGGAACGCTGCTGGGAGCCCGCGATCCCCTTGCTGTCTGCCGGGAGCTGTGCCCTGGCACAGGAAGGTCCCTCCTGCCTGGGGCTCACAAACAGAGGTGCTTGAGGACATCAGGGAACCACCTGGGGAGGCTCTGGTGCTGCAGAGCCGCCTGCACTTGTGGGGGTTGCTGTGGTCCTCTCCAGGGCTGAGCAGATTCCTCCTTTGGGCCTGCCAGAGGCTGCAGTCCCCCCCCCTTTTCGGAGCCCTGGCACTGCAGAGCAGGGAGAGGGAAACTCAGAGACGTGGCAAACAACTTGCAAAAGTTAGAGCTACACGAAAAGCATCTTGCATGGAAAATCAGACAGAGCAGGAAAAACAGCACTTACCATCAATATAATGCAGCTGAAATCTCTCTTGGAGATAATCATCTCTGACTCCAGCAGTAAAAATAAAGGGCAGAAACTGGAAGAAGCCAGAAAACACGGTCGTGGGAGTGAATCTCGGTGAAATGAAAATTAAAAACACAACGAAAAGCATGGAATTGCCTTAAGTAAAAACAGAACTGCCTGCCCAGAACAGCACCCGGGATTATCTGGGGAGCACGGGGGGTGTGGGGAGCGGGCTGAGCGTGGGGCTGGGGCGGTGCCAGGGCTCAGCTGGGGAGGGCACAGGGGGAGAGCAAAGGGGCCAGGCTTGAGAAAGATGGAGATTTCAGGTTGCCCTTGCAGTCTAGGAGACACTCAGGTCCCTGCCTTTAGCACCCAAGGATAAAGCAATTTTTGGTGTGAAGGACAAGGGCTGCTCCTGGCTCCTGCCTGGGGATGCTCGCCCCGGGCTGCTGCCCTGTGGTGGCCGGCTGGTGCCCAACTGACCTTCCCCAGCACATCTCCCCTGTCTGAGGGCTGTGGGAGCCGGTCCTGTCCGGAGCCCCGGCAATGGAAGGGAGGAAGGGCTCAGGTCCAGCCCTGGCCGGGCTCTGCCGGCCCGGAGAGGCAGCGCTGCCAGCTGGGCTCCTTCAGGAGCATCCCATGGACCCCGGCATCGCCCCTGCCGTGTGCGGGCACGGCCTCGTGCGAGTCAGAGCCACAAAACCGGGCTCTTCACGCTGTTTCCTACTTCATTTAAAAATAGGTATCGCTTTTTAAGTGCTGCAGGAGAGGCACAGCCGTTTATCGAAGGATGTCAGTGTGTGCTGTGAATATGGATGGCTTTGGACTATTTCAGGCTGACCTTGATGTGTTTGTTATGCTAAGTGTCATAAAAATCAAACTGCTAAATTAACTCGCTGCTATTTCCACGGCGCCAAGGAAGCACCTGGGGCCCTTTTGCTCCCTGTAGACAATGGCTGAGGGAGGCTCATGCAGCTCCTGCTCTGCTGGTGGCTGCTCTCTTCCAGAGCTGGCACGGTATTTTTAGATGCCAGGGAGAAGTGTCTCCTAACTATATGCTAATCACATTTTCAAAGCTTCAGCTGATATTAAAATGATTCAGCCGTGTCCTGAATTCACACACTTTTGTTTGTTGCCTTTTGTGTGCTCTGTGTAGCTTTTCATATGACTGTGCCTATTTTCAACCAAAATCATGGTTTGGGAGCTGCTGTATGACAAAGGATGTTTTTATCCTTTTTTGAAGATCTTTTGAGTTATCCTGAGCCCCAGCTATCTGAAATACAGACTCATGCATATATATTCTCTCTGCAGGCAAAGAACAGAGGCAGGAATAGACTTTACAGCTGTGATTCTCAAATTTTATTAAAGGGCTGCCTGACCTTCAGGGGAAAGGAAAGTATTTGAGAACCATCATATCTGATGCTGCCACCCTGATGTTCATTTATGGCCAAATAACTTCTTGATAGGATTTTTTTATTAGTTTTGCTTGCCCTTTTGTTTACTCTCTTGCCTGATGGGAATGTGCTCAATAAATGTCTTTGTCTGTGTCTGCCCTGGCACCCTCGGGGCTGTGCTGAACACGGGTCTGCAGCCCTTCTGGCCTCTGCCCCGTCGGTCTGATGTGGTGTCTGCCAGGCTGAGGAAAAAAAGTCACTTTACTGCAGATAGTCTGGTGGAATTAGTCCTTTTCTTAGCAAAAAGGTGCCTCATACTGAGCCCAGGACATTGTCTGGTGCTTGAGAAGTGTCCTCAAACCCAGTCCAGCGTGCAGTAAAGTCACTGTGTGCTGATACAAACAGGGAACACGACGAGAGTGCCACAGCTCTTCCTGGAGAGGACTGCAGCTCAGAGCAGGGCCCTTGCTGGTGAGGTCATTGGGAATGAAGGGGAGGTGATGGGAAGACCCAGCTGGTGTTTGCTGGCTGCTGCCTCCCCAGTGTCCCAGCTCCCACATCCCTGCTGTCCCAGCTCCTGCTGGCTGTGTAGGATCAGTGCTGTGCCCCTTCTCTTCCCTCTGCCATACCCCTTCTCTTCCCTGTGCCCCCTCTCTTCCCTGAGCCACTCTTCTTCCCCTCCTCCTCTTTTAATCCCCGTCTTGCTTGGATTCAACTTTTTTATCCTGATCTTCAAGGACCAACACAAAATGCTTCCAACAGCTCAGGAAGCTGCCCAGATTTGCGTTTAGCATATTTAACGTATTTAGGGTTGAATTAGAGCAAAGGGAGACAAAATTGGGAACAGACTGAAGAACGAGTGTGTGTGTGTGTGCAGATACACAGGGAAAATAAAACATGGGAAAGGAGGCAGAGAGAGCCTGGTCCTTCTTTGTTGTTGTATCAAGCACGCTGTGACTAATGGCGATAATTTCCCATACCCCCCCAGTACCATAAGAGAAGAAAAAACCTAATTGTCATCTGCCACCCACTGTTTGTAAAGCAGCTTCTCTTAAATAGTTCTTATGTATTGAGTTCAGCTGTCAAAAGGAGCAGTTTTTTTCATGGTCTGCAGAATGCATTTCAGAGTGAACACAGCTCGATGCAAAGGTCACCCCATCAAAAATGTTTCCCTCAGTAGTGAGCATAATGGCAAAACCCAGCGTTTTGCAGCCCATTCTCACCATTTTACTTGATATTTCTTAAATGTTAGACAGCTGGAGATTAAATTCCCTTTGATGGGCAGAATTTGAGGGAGAATGTTTTGTAGCATAGTTTGGGTTTCCCCCTCCCCTCTGCCATGCTGCAGTATGGGCTCTTGAACAGCTCCTTGTGACAGGTAGCAGGAGCCATAAAAAGAGCAGGAGACAGAGGAAAATTGCCCATTGTTTCTCAGGCTGGCTATCGCTCCTTAGGCTATTAGTGTGTGCTCCTGTGTGTGCCAGTGTTTTAATGGCAGTTTGGATTCCAGATGCTAAAATTATTGTACCTGTCAGTGTTTCCATTGACTTGACATGTTCCAAAATGAAAAGACTTTGGGAGCCAGCCCACAGCGTGAGGGAGACCACAGCAGTGAATATCACTGGAGGCAACAGGCAGGGGTCACACAGCAGTGAGGGTTTCTGCTCACATTTCCCAGGAGCTGGGGTAAGGCAGATGAAAGTTATAATTACAGGGATGCCTGCTCTGTGTGTGTGCTCTCCCACATAACCTGGCAGGGAAAAATAAGACATGGTCAGGCTGTCTTCTGCTGGACATCTGGAAGTGGCTGTTACGTCTTCAAGGATAAAACTTTGCTGTTTTATTGAGTTGTGGAGGGGAAGATTGGAAAAGGTTTTATTTGCCCCTAGAGGAAATGTTTTCTGCTGTTGTGCTGCCTGGATTAACCCGTGGTGACTCTGGCCCCAAGGACTGTGTGTAGACCATGAAAACAGTGCTCTGCATCAGCTCCTACCAAATATGTGCCAAGGGATCTTCCTGTGATGGCAAAAGGAAGCTCAGGATAGTTGAAAATGTAACCCCAGCTGTTCCCTTTCACCTAGAAGAAGGAATCTGGCTTTCAAACAGACATTTCTTTTAATTTCACCGATAGCTGGATTGTGTGCACTGATTGAGGCTTCACTCTGCTTAAGGGCAGAGAGACCTTAGAGAAAAAAAATAAAACAAAAGGCAAGTACAAATGGTGCTACACTTGAGATTTAAGAGCTGCCATTAAAGGCAGTGCTCAGGAGAAGTTCACATTGTGACAGGGGTGGTTGATCAGGCGGCCCTGGAACCCTCAGCAGGGGTGGCAGGTCACTGTCAGCACACAGGAGGCTGTACTGCCTCGAGGAGAGAAGAGGGGGGCAGTCTGCAGGAGGAGCCAGGGCTTGCCTCAGGGAAGGTAATGTGGTGTCACAGTGGTGTCCTGGTGTGGTGATAGACCAGGGCATGACAACAGCGGAGACCTGAAACATCAGCCTTCAGCAGGGGCCGGGATGCAGGCTGACCCTGGAGCATCCGAATCATTAAACCCAGGCTTTGCTGTTTGATCTGTTAGTGAGTGGTACTAATGGATGGAAATGTTGTTGGAACAGCTTCTGAGCCAGCTGGGACAGTGCCAACAACACCTTATCTGCAGGAGACACTGCTCAGTACACCTCGAACACATTCTCTGGTGGTACAGGTGTTGCTTTTCCTCAGCCACGCATCAGGACTGAAAACATCACGTCTCTCCAGGCCTTATTCTTGTAAATGTTAGATTTCCCTTTTTTAAAGGGCAACAGTGCCACATGTAAAAAATCTTAGTTACGAGTGTGCTTTGAATGAGCAGAACCTGCTTTGTTCTGATGCACTGGCAAAAATGTCTCCACAGGGACAGGTATCGAAGCCCTGGGCTGAATAAACTGTCCTGGAATTAGGCAGAGGATGTTTTGCAGGAGTGATCCAGCTGGGGAAAACGACGCAGTCTGGTCTCTTCTTGCTTCTATGCCACTGTGCAGTCCAGAGAGCTCCTTTGTTTTAAGTTGTGTTTTCATGGTTGAGTGCCGGGGTGAAGAGTCCGTACTGGGTCTCTGGGCCCCTGTGCAGGTGACAGTGCCACGAGGGGGCAGTGGCCACCAAATAATGTCTGGCCAGAAGCAGGATGTCCAGGCAGGGCATTTGTTGAGCTCTTTGCTCTCTGGTTTAAGGGTGGGAGCACAGTCCAGCCCCTAAATACCTGCTGAAGCGCTGCTCTACCTTGTACTTGTCCTTTGACTTTCAGATAGACCCGAATTCCAATTTCTCCATTCCCGTGTTTTTCGAGCACCTCATCAAAGTCAGGGTGAGAGGAGACCAGACTCTTGATGACCTGTGCACTGCTCTGCTGTGTGCACCCTTCAGGGCCTGGCTGCCCCAGGAGGGCTCGCTCCTGCTCGGGCTGCACGTTCCCTGCAGGATTATCTCGGTGTTTAATGTGATGGTGCTGCTGTCCTTCCAAGATACTCCATTTCTGGCTGACATTTTGCTCTCCTGTGCCTGGGCTGGCCAGTGGGAATTGCAATGCAAATAAAAGCTAAATCACTTGGGTGGTGGTGGCTCCACTGCCCTCTTACAGGTCTCTGTGTCTGAAGGGGCAGAGAAGTTTTCCTGCATTTGCTGGGACAGACTTTTAGAGCAAAAGAATCACTTAGGTTGGAAAGAATCTTTAAGATGATTAAGTCCAACCACTAACCCAGCACTGCTAAGTCCACCACTAACCCATATCTCCTACACATCTTGTAAATAACCCCAGGGATGGTGACTCCACCGTTTTCGTGGGCATCCTGTTCCAGTGCTTGACAACCCTCTCAGTGAAGAGACTTTTCCTAATGTCCAACTAAACCTCCCTTGGTGCAAGCTGATAGATAGAGAGGTCTTTACCACGCAGCTGATATTTTTTGCCCTCTTTGGTGTAAGCAATGTAAAGCAAGAACCAGTATTTCTAAGGAGAATGGCTGGGAAAGGCAGAACAGCTTTTGCATTCTGCAGTCAAGTTACTGAATAATCTAAGGCAGCCCAGGAGGGCAGAAAGAAGGCAGGAATCACCTCTGTTCTGTTTTTCTGCTGATAAATCAAGCACAACAGCACAAAACTCAATAAAGCACTGTGACATTTTAGGCAGAGTGTTGCACATGGGTTGAATGAGTTACCTGTGATGGGAGGCCTCACCTTCCAACAAGGGCCTCTGCTGCTGTGACATCTCAGGGGCTGGGAGATTCTGTGTGCCACGGATTTCTGCAGGCAAACGCCCCATTCCAGGTTCTCTCTGTAAAATGGATTTTGCTTCACCCAGCAGGGGTGATGTGAGGATATGTTTGTTGATGTTCTTGGGGTCCTCATCTATTTTTGGGAGAGCACCACGAAAGGCTTGAATGGCAAATCCTTCCTGCCAGAGCATACCCGCAATTAAACCGGTCTGTTTATCCGTGACAGACGGGCTTATTACTGTTTTTTCTAACCTTGATCTAACAAATCGTGCAATGTGGTCTGCCACACATCTGCTGCTCTGTGCCTGCTGGGGACGGTGGACACCTGGTGTCAGTGGAGGAAGAGTAATGGAGTGGAAACAGTGGCCTCACTGGGGATTTCCTTTGAAGGTAGAAGCCCTGCATGGCTATTTGTGAAACGCTGCAGCATGGGTAGGTTTGTTGTCAGGCAAGAGACACTGGAAAAGCAAATAACTGCAAACTGGCCAAGTGCCGGATGAGGATCTGTGAGTTGTGACAGGTGAGCTCATCTGGCAGCAGCCCTGGCCGTGTCACACGCTGGTGGCCACCCGTCAGACACGTTGTGCAGGGTGCCTGGGGCACGTGCTGCTGCTCCCCGATGTGGGACATGGGCTGCTTCTGTCACCTTGCCCTGGGGCCAGACAGGAAAACGACACGTGTCATCGTGTCACCGTGACTGGCTCTGCTCTCCTGAAGCTGAGGGGAGAAAGGGGAATGTCCCCCTGTGCTCAGAGTTGGGTAGGGAGGGGAAGCAACTGGTTGGAAGAAGGGAGGATGCCGGAGCGCGGCATCTGCCAGCGTGGGCACTTGAGCCTTTGCAAGATATAAATCATGGAAAGTGTGTGTGCTTTTCTCATTGTGTCGGAGTCAGAAAGCCCTGACCCAGCTGGAGGAAAAGAACAATTTGAACAGAGATGTCATCAGGCAAGGTGTTCCAGCTCGCTAGAAAACAGCTCAGAGCATGCTTGAAAGGCGCCTGCAACGCATAAAAAGAAACGGCTTGCTCTTGCACTGGAAAACCCAAAGCAGAATAGGCAGATGTGACCTCATCTCTTCATTCTGGAAAATTACTGCCTCTTAATTTGGTGTTCTTGCCATCTTAAAGTGGTTACTGGGAAGTGATTTAGGAGCAAGTGGAAATGTGGCTCAGTTGCTCATCTGGTTGGAGCAGAGTCTCTTGGTTGTGAGCATGTGTAATGAATAGAAAAACAATTGAACAAGCAATATTGTCCCCCTTTTTTGCTGGCTCTTCCAGGTGTCTAGGAAGCTTGAAAGGGAAGAATTTGAAGTGAACTGTGTTGCCTGACCCTTGCATTGAAGGCAGCTATGGTCTTGCTATTTGGAGTACACTAAAGCTGCCGGGATTTCAATGCAGTTCTTGGCCATATGCATAGCTTCTGATTTCTTAGATTTAGGAGGGACTTGTGAGATTTAGGAGGGAATGTGAGATCTTTTGGCAGAAAAAAGGTGCAGAAATCCAAACCAGAATGCAGGGTATCTTTTTTTTTTTAGCATAGCTTATCTTTTCCTGTTTAAATGCAAATATTTGTCCTTGACACCCTGCTTGAGGACAAATAAAGCGATTGCTCCTCTTGGCTATGCTGATTTTCTCATTTGGGTCTGCTGCTATAATGGCAGTCAGATTACAAAAAATAATAAAAAAAAGAGCAGACGACTGGGCGGAGATGGGATGTTAAATGTTTTGGAGAGCACGGAAACCCTGTGTCAGCCCAGAACTTGTAAAGGGCAAACCATCACTTGGCAGAGACAGCTTAATAGGCTTGTAAAGTCTGGCACCATCAAAACCACGATTTGGGTTTTATCAAAGCATCCAGTGGAGCCTTGAGAAATGACAGCTGCATTATCTGTCTTCAGATCATTCCGAGAGCAACACCAGGAACAGGCTGGAAACAGTTCAGGAAATCATTTTATACCGAGGGTTTGCTGGGGGCAGAAATGTATAGGGAAAATTGAAAGGAAAGAATGAATAACGGTATCAATAACCTTCCCACCGCAGCTATCAGACGTGACATGAAAATGACTTGAAAGTTGTCACCTACTGTGTATTTTATTCCCATCAGGAAGGCTTGAGGGATGAGAGGAGAATCCAGACAAGGCAATTAGAAGACTGGAGCACGTTGAGGAAGGAGGAAATGACTAGTGCAGAGAACCTTTCAATGCAGTTTTCCCTGCCAGACACAGAGGCTGGGCCAGATCCTGATGTGGTGGAGCAAGCGTTGGAGTGAGCAGGTTCAGGGGGCAGCAGCAGGGCCTGCAGAGTCAGCTGGTGTGCACAAGGGTGCTCTGTGCAGGGCGCTGATGGCTGCAGCAGAAGATTTAATGCAGCTCTTCCTGGAAGTGGATCCCAGAGGCTGAAGATTCTAGCTGGGGTTCCTCACTCGCCACCAAAATGATTTAAAATCACTGGAGTCATTGCCAAGAGTTCCAGTACTTTTTCTGGGCTGTGGACCAACCCTGTTTAGTGCAGTCCAGTTTGTATGAGTGTAGGGGATGGTAAAATGTCCTGCTTTTTTTCTGTCACTGCATGTTGACTCTGAGCCATTTGCACTCGTTTTTTGCTCCAGGATGTCTTGACTCCCAGCCAGGAGTTCAGTGTTCTTGTCTCGAGCTTTGGGACTCTGGACCCAAACTAGAGTTGTCCATAGCTACTGGAAAAGAGAGCCCAGCACGTAGGTTAAACCACTCATAAATGATGGCACAGCAGAGGCAGCCAAGCTCTATTTCTGCCAGTGACATAGTCACCTAAGAAATGAAACCGCGCTGGAAATGTTCCCCTTCCTGTGGTCCAAATGCTTTTCAGACATTACCTAAGCCATGAGGCTGGGATGGGACAGACTACTGTGATCCCATTTGCCAGTTCCAGGTCATTAATGTGCAGAGGAGAAGGGATTCAGTTTCCAGACTTTCCCAGAGACAGCAAGTTTCTACTGTAGCTCATGTTCAGACTTAACCTGTGAATCGTCCAGAATTGATGTTGTTTTTTGGCCTATATTTAGGTACATTTTTGCCACATAGCTGGCTAAACTGGTGGTGTTTCTAAGGAGAGAGGGAAGAAGTGAAGCTTGCAGCCTCCATTTTCTGACCTAGCGATTGCATGTCTGAGAGGAGCTAGTGAAGAAGAGAAGCCACTTGCAGGAATGATGGTGAATGCCGAGGCGCAGGCTCAGCTGCACAGGGCTGAGAATGCAACAGTCTTTAGATGCAGAGGAGAAAAACTACAGCTTGCTTGTCACTTTAGGAAGCTGATCATTACTTTCTTTTTTGCTCCCAGAGCAGTCTCTCAAAAATTAATTGGTTATTCCTTAGTAATGGAGACAGATAAGGGGTTCACGCCATCAGACGCAGCACGGGCACCGAGCTGCAGAGCAAGTCCTGTCCCTGCTGCAGGAGATGGGCTGAGGGCTGCCAAGCAGCTGGAAGTCCCTGGGGAAGCAGGGAAGCAGTTTGGGAGCTCGAGGGAGGTTGGACACCTGTCTGCAGCTCAGTCCCTGCTGCACTGGTGACAGCACCCTGGGCTGGTCAGCCCCAGCCCTGGCCCGGGTGTGGGAGCCTCTGATGTGCTGCAGCCCAGAGCTCTGACGTGCACAGGCAGCCCTGAAGTGAAAGGATTTTTGTGCTGCTGTGGGGCTGGAGTTGCTCATGGGGAGAATGTGCTGTTCTAAAGCAGAACACGGCTTTCTCCATGTCTATTCCTGTTCCTGCAAGCCTGGCACAGGAGAGAAAATGCCTTTGCAGGGGAAAGTAGTCAGTGTATTCACTGATCACAGTGTTTGGTGGTCTTATTTGCCAAAATAATCCATGCATGCCCAGAGTAAGAAAAGACTGCTGTGGTACTGAGTCTGGGATTCTAGCTCCTTTCTCCCTTTGAACATTTGCTTTTCTTCTGCGATCTGTAGTTGGTTGGGACTTATTCAAAGGTAGCTTCAAAAGATCAAAGACGGATGCAGTCTTTATAGCATTCATGCCTCTGCCATTCAGTTCATGCAGATATTAATGAGGTGTGCTTTATATGGCCTGACATTCATGTCTCCCTGCTCACCCTAACGAGGTTGTTCTGCTGTCCTTCTTGTTTTAATAAGCATCAGAGTCTTCAAGATCAAGTTCTAAAAAGATATTTTTCCACTTAAGGATTATCAGGAGCAAAACTGGGAATGATAATTTTAAAAGGCATAAACCACCAGGATCCTCTGTCTGATGCCTTCAAAGCAGTGCATTCTCCTCTGCTTCGCCTGCTGTGAATTATCACAGGTTTCAGGCTAACACATACATTTCTTGCCCTTTTATCTCTCTAATTGTTTTCACAAGTTCATTAATGATTTTGCAAAAGCTGTAGTGAAACTAAATGACATGCTCATAAACCTCTAAAGGAGAATATACCCGTCTGGTGATGGGAGAAGTCTCATTAGTCTTTTCAAATCGCTCCCAGCAGGTTTTCCTGCAGATTCAAACTTGTTAGGTGCATAAATATGCTTCTCTAATTCAATCGGGTGTGCTGATTGTGTGACAATTGAAGTTTGCTCTGCTTTTAAGTAGCCACTAAAATCACCTTTCTAAGGCAGATGTTTTGAGAGCCAGAACTGTTCTGAAATCTGAGGGTTTTTTTTTAATCTGTGGAAGTTCTTGGGCTACTGGTGTCACCTATGCCTTGCTTCCAAGAAAATCCTGCACTAGCTTTTTGGAAGAATGCTGGGTTTCTGCCTGAGCTGGGGATATTGAGGAGATGGTGACAAAGCATCTGCAGTACATCTTCAGTCCAGGGCTGAAGATGGTGTGGGATTTTTCCTGGGACAAGGACTAAATTATGTGGCATTAATCACCAAGTGGTAAGTGAGATCCTTTGTGGTCTCTGATGTGCTCTGACACGTGTGGCAGGGCAGGGAGAAGAGCTGGGTGTGAATGAAGCTGCATCTGAGGGGAAATGTGCAGGGTGTCCCAGGGGAGACAGCCCAAACCTCAGCGAGCAGGGCCGTGGTCACGCCTGACCCCAGCAGGGAGATTAAAGAAAGTGAAGGTGTTTCTCAGAGGTGTTTTTCTGCAGTGCTTTGGGCACCTTCAGGGGTGGGAGGCAGAGCCTGATGTAGCAGTTCCAGCAGGACAGGACGTGGGGCAGGGTGGAAGGAGAAGGAGAGGAGCAGGAGGAGAAGGAGAGGAGCAGGAGGAGAAGGAGAGGAGCAGGGTTCTGGGTGCAGGGGTGGAAGGAGAAGGAGAGGAGCAGGAGGAGAAGGAGCAGAGCTCTGGGTGCAGGGGTGGAAGGAGAAGGAGAGGAGCAGGAGGAGAAGGAGCAGAGCTCTGGGTGCAGGGGTGGAAGGAGAAGGAGAGGAGCAGGAGGAGAAGGAGAGGAGCAGGAGGAGAGGGGCAGAGCTCTGGGTGCAGATGAGCTGAGGGCAACCGAGGCCAGAAAGCTCAGGGCTCCTGCAAAGCACTGGGGACACCCTGAACTGCTGGAGCAGCACACTTCCAACCTCCCTCAACTCAAATCTGCTCTTCCTGTGCTGAGATAAAGAATGAAAATGATTTTCAAGTCTTGAGAGTGCTTTCCTTTGAGCTCATTTAGATGAGGATATTTCTGCTGCACAAACCTTAATTGAAGTATTTGATTTCACTTTTGTATGTGGAGTTAATTTATGTGACATGATTAAAATATATGTTATTTATACAATAGGAACTTAGAACTGGAGTAGATGATTAAAACAACTGAACAGCCTCCTCTGAAATTTTAACTTTGCTAAAAGCATAATGATCCTTTGACAGGATATTCTAGTTGAGCTTTTTTGAAAGTTAAGTTAAATATAAGGATTCATTTTAGATGAGTACATTACCATGTAAGCTCTATTTTATGCCTGACACTAGAGGTCTAAAAAAATTTTGGTTGGTGTAAGCAGAGGATACTGATACAAGTTTTGGGCCTTATTGCTCACAGTTGCCTGGATGAAGTTGAACTGTCTGGTAGTGTCACTTCAGAGGAGTGAACCCCCCTCTGGCTGTGCTCCTTGGGAGTTTTGTTGTCACCTCTCCGTGTGAAGCTGCTCAGCACCACCCTGGCATTCTCACATTAGAAGGTGAGGAGACCTCGGTGACAGAGGAAAACAAACCTCTTTCCCCAAGGAAGCAAAATAGACACATCCAAGCTCAAAACTAGAAACCAAAATGCATCGAGTCAGGTTTGCATCACCACCAGTGGCAGAGTGCTCAGCATGAGGCTGAGAAATCCCTTTTCAGTAACAGGGAGAACAGCTGTCATTGAACCTGTGTCATGCAGGACTCTCTTGGAAGGGGAATTCAGCTGCAGCTCTATTTCTAACGCCTCCCTTTGTGTGAGGCTTTGCTGGAGTTGTAAAGGCTATTTTTGGTGGCTGTAAACGACAGCTGCTGTCACCTGCACTCCTGCACGGCGCTCTGTGGGTCACGGGAGAGCGCAGCCATCAGCCCGGGCTGGCCCGGAGCAACAGACACATCTACCCATGTTCAACCTCACTCTGCTGCAAAAAGCAAAGCCTTTCCTGGGGTTAATTGCTCAGCTGAAATGGTTTGGGCTGGATGCTGCCTGTGCAGGGCTGTCCTGGCCACGGCGAGCTGCGCTGGGGGGGCTGTAGGTGACCTGCAAGCTGAGCGTGTCTCGGCATCTTCTGCAGGGTGGTGGGCAGGAGGGCTGGGCTGGCTGCTCCCTGAACACAGCTGGGCTTCTCCTGCTCCCCAGGGCTCTCTGTGCTGCTGTCACCCCCTGTGCTGCTGTCACCCCCTGTGCTGCTGCCCACGGCTGCCCCGAGATGCTCAGAGAGCTGTGGCTGTGCTCGCGCATCCTGGCTCAGGTTTGTCAGCTGGGTGGTTTCTGGCTGTGCTCTAATTCCCTGGGATCGGAGTAGGAGCTCAGTGTTTTTCAGAAAGAGGTCGCAGGGAAGTGCTGGTTTCTGCAAGTCTCCCAAACTGGATTTTGCTGGGGACTGTCTGAAACCACAGAAACAGGATTCAAAGTTTTCCTTTTGAAATATGTTTGGCAAATCTGCTTGATTCTGCAATAGAGCATTCAGGACAGTCGATGTTACTCCCCAGGCTTGTTGGTGTTGTTTGTTTGTTTGTTTTGTGAAAATGTAGACATCCAGACCTGTAGATGTTCTTGGGATTAACTAGGGAAAGGGAAATGTCTTTTTTTGTCTTTTTTTTCTTCCCCCTCCCAGACAAGAAATATTTCCCCCACAAATCTTTTGAGCTCTCGTTATCTGAAAGTCGTGATTTCCAGTCACTCTTTACTTTGGGTATTTTAGTTACTTCTTAGTGCCTAGCTTTGGTTCATTGTTTTCAGTTTCTATACAGAGCAAGTTTCTCCTTTCTGACAGTGTAGTTGTGCTGCTGCATTGTTGCGTGCAAAGTGTTCTGAAACCTTTGCATAGGAGGTACAGCTCAGTGGAAAGTCCTTCTGTTACACATGAGAAATTAATTTGCAATTAATTAAGTTGTTGGATGAATCCCTCCTTTGCTCTGTCTGAAAATGGCCTGTGAGCAGATTGCTAAATTCTCAAAAAATTCATTGCAACAAATTGTGAGTTTCTTCCCTAAATAATTCCTGGTCTGACCAGAACAAACAGTTCACAATGTGCAAGTGGAATTCATAATTTCTGAGTTTCTTGAGTGGCTGATATATGGACCAAGGTTCCCCAGCCAGTGTGAACTGCAGGTAGCACAAGATAGGACTCAAAACTTGCTTTTAATCTCTGCTTTAATACTGAGATGTAGGGCTGTGACCTGAGTTTTCATTATCTTGAGGGACTGAGCCCAAAGAATAGAGGGGTGTGCGGTTTAAAACCTGCCTTCAGGTGGGTATCTGCAAAGAGGGTCCAGGTACTGGGATTTTAGGAGGATGGGATTAGTCCGTGGCAACAGATAATTTTAAAACTCCCAAATATTACCAGTGGAAAGAAAAAAATTGTGGACAGTTCTTTGGTGGAGGAGGGGAAAAGAGCAAAAGGGAAGTGCTGTGTGGCTGGGAGCTGAGGTCCAGCTGGGGACCAGGAGCTGGGCAGGAGGCCAGGACAGACTGACCACGCAGCTCGTGTCCGGCAGTGCCGGGGGAGGCTGTGTGGCAGAGAACGCGAATGCCAAGTCATGGCCCAGCCAGGAAATGTTAGAGGAGCTGAAAAAACGAATGGCAGCATAACAGCAAATGTCACCAGCTGTGCCAGCCGCTGAAAAGGGCCGGGCTGGGCGGTGCGGTGCTGGCAGCCCTTCCTGCCCCTGCTGCAGCCGCGGCTGCCCCGCGCTCCCTGCGGGCAGCTGTCCCGGAGCTCCGTCTGCATCCCTCCGCTCCCGGTACTCGGCAACACCGCAGGATGTCCAAAAAGAGACGCCACTTTTTGCTTTACCGCATTGTGTTTCTTTCTGCCCGTGGAGGTTTTGTTGCCTAACTTGGTATAAAAGCTGGCGGGACCATTTTCTCTGCTGTGCTGTAAATTTTGTTTTCACAGCACTACTCTTCTTCTTACAAGCAGTTGCATGTGGCCCCACCACAGCCTGCCTGCCCTGGCTCACCGTGGGCTGCTCGCACGAAAGCGAGCGCTGCTGCTGAAGATGGAAGTGCTGCATCCACGCTGCTGCTGCTGCTTTACTCCTCTGCCCTCGCCACCTCTGCCCCCATTAAAGCCAGCTCGGTAGCACAGGTCACAGTGCTCACTTTGTCAAGACGCTGGCTGTCCTAGATCAGTGCAGCTCCCAGACCGACCAACAATTAGTTCATTCTGCCTCTGTTAATTAAAATAAGCTAAGACTATTGCACGTTATGGTGGCTTTCAAAAGCATAAGGACACACTTGTGTCCATCAGCCCCTTCCCACAGCTGGTCCTCGCTGGCTGATTTGTGCGGCATCTGTGCGAGGGTCACAATCGGTGAAACCCCGAAGATTTCTGCTCCTCAGCTGTCTCTGGCCCCGTGGCAGCTCCCACCTCCGCCGTGTCTGCGGGGCGCGGGGCTGCGGGAGCTGGCGCGGCTCCGGAGCGCGGCCCCGTGTTTGCTCTTGGCTTCTCTCCGGGGCGAACCTGCTGTAAAGGACAGGCGGACCTTCCGTGCCCTCCATCCCTGCTGCCGGAGCCGGCGGCCGGCCTGCGGGCGGGGGTCGCTGGTGTCCGGCAGGGTCCGGCCCCCGCTGCGCCCCGGGGCAGCGGCGGCTCCGCGGACACCGCCCTCCGTGCCGGGGAGAAGCCCCACGGGCTTCCTGAGGGCAGGGCCGACCTTTCACTCCGGTTTCCGTGACGGTCCCTGGGTGTTTCCAAGGGGCAGGGGTCCGGCACGGGGCCGTGTGCTGGGGAGAGCAGCGCCAGGCTTTTCTGTGCCAGCCTGGCGGGTTCTGGGGGGCAGCAGCTCTCCAGTGCTTCAAAACTGCAATGTGGCTTTACAGAGTGGCCAGTTCTGCACTGCTGATGAGATAGCCTCATTTCCTAAGGGATGGTTCCTAGAAGACTATCTAGCACTGCTGTAAAATGAGGATTTGTGGTTTAATAGTTATCATGGGAGCAGCTCCAGGAATCCCTCTGCTGCACAGTCACCATCCTGCACAGGCTTCTGTTCTCCATGCAGTGCTTTTCTTCCAGCTTCTGGAGCAGACACGAGCTTGACATCATGTTCGTCTGTCCATGTACCGTGATATTGCCAGTGACATTCAGTACTTTGGGGATTTTTGGCTGCTGACTTTCAATGACATTAGGAGCAATCTCCATAGCCAGTGTGAGATCCTGCTCTGTGCTGAAGAATATAAAAGAGACTATTGCATTTAATATATTGGAGTACATGAGACACAGCAGCAGTTTGGGTGATTTATTGGGTAGACAAAAATGCACCATAGCATGCTCTGTAAATATAAGCACAAACACATCATGCTACATCCTACTGTAAATTTCCTTTACTGCTGAAGTGTCTAAATTAATGAATGCAGGAATAATGGATTATTTCAAATAATGGGTTCTATCACAAGCTGCTTGGTCATTAACACGGGGCCACACTTGGATGTCCTGATGAGGACTTCAGATGATGGTGACATGGAACAAAGAGATGTGTTATCCCTTAGGGTATGGCCTGATGCCCTTGAGTCTGCCAGAGGTGCTTGGTCCTGGGGACACTGGGGAAAGGGGCTGCCTTGGTTTCTGTGCTGTAGACTGCCCTCTCTCAACCACCTCTGCATCCTTCAGAAAAGACTAACTTGCATCTCTCACTGGATACCACCCCTTCACCTCCCTTTTTTAATGTGTATCAGACACAAGACAGGTGATTCCTATGTTGTAGTGTCTGAATCCCTCTCATATTGGATTTTTAAGTGCTTCTGATCTCTTCTAATCTGGAGCTTGGGAACAGGGAGAATTGCTCTCGGTTTCTTTGGACAGATTCCCAAAAAGGAAGAAACAAATAGGTAAATACATAGATTTTTAAAAACAGCAATAATTTTTCCCAGTGATGAGGCTGACAGAAGCTGGCTGGTGGGAGGCAGCGTGGCGTGTCTGCTATCACATCTTGTACCAAGTTTGATGCAGCCAGCTGGCAAATACCAGCGACTCTCCTGGGTTCATAGCTCACCCTGTTTGTGTTGACATTTCTGGCAAGGAAAGGTAAAGAGTTATCCCAGCTGCAATAACCTGTGAGCTCTCCCTCTGCGTTTCCCCTAATTCGACTGAAATGAAAGTCTGGCTCAGCGGGAGTGAACCAAGTGCCAGATCTGCCCTGGTGGCTGCTTGGCTTTGGGACCCACAGGAGGGGGATGCTGTGGGGGATGGCACCAGTGGTGATCCAATCCCAGATCCATAACTGCACCCCAGCAGCCTCACAGCTCTCACCTTCCCTTCCCCCCTCTCAAAACCTGACTGTGCTGTGAGCTGGCTCGCTCCAAGCGCAGCACAGAGCTGGTGTGAGGTGCTGCAGTGTCGTTGTTATGCGAAGGAAGAACCACGTGAAGTCCAAGGATCAGGAGTAAAGGAAGGAAGTTTAATAATTTCCCAAAGGCTTTTATATGTTAGTTCTCAAAAGTGTGTTAAATGGCATCAGGTAATCGGCCCTTTGGCCATCCACCCCTTGAGGGGATTGGCCAAATTCTAAGACACTCATTTCTAAATATTTTCTAGTTAGAACCATAACAATATCTCCAAAAAACAACCTGCAAGATAAAGGGATTTGTTTCCAGAAACTTCTAACTGTTTTCCAGCCAGTGTCTGTGAGAAAGCAAAGACTTTCTCACAGACAGAAGCAGAAAGCTGGAGAACCTTTCTGCAGCCCAGGTGTCAGCATCCACACTGCAGCCCCCAGGGAGCAGCGGGCTGAGCCCTGCCCTGCCCTGGAGAGGCAGAGGCACACACTGGGCTGGGCTGGGCTACACCAGTGCAGGAGTTAGTGAGGGGCAGGCACACGTGTGAGCAGCTGATGGACCATGCGGGGAGCTGTGCCCAGCCACTGCCAGACAAACGCCTCGTGGAGCCTTCGTTCTCTCTGATGAGCAAACAAAAATACTTTCTCATCCTTAGATATGACAGTTTGCCTTCACAGAGAGGAGAGGAGATTAAAAAATTAAAGGAAGCCCAAATGATTTGACTCTCGTGCCAGCATCCTGTGTTTCCTTAGGCTTTGCTCCAGTGCTTGCTTTGTCTGCACTGGTAATAACGCTGTGTTTCCCTGGAAGTTGGCTCATTTTTTATTCTTGCCTCTTTTTAAAAATTTGACCTTTAGCATTTGAGCTTTCATAGTTGCTGTTAATCTGTTCAATAAGGAAAAATAATAGAAAAGGAAAAATTCATAATCTGGTCTGTCTTCAGTCTTTGGCCACTATTTTCTCTTTAAGACATGTTCCCCACACCCTCGGGAATGCAAACCCCTGTCTGGAGGACTGCTGGGAGCACAGGGCTCCTCCTGTCTGCATCCACTGCAGCCTTGTGTAGGGGCAAACAGGCTGCCTCTTGTTTCTCATTAGTCCTTCATGTCCTGCCCTTCCCACTGCCTTTTTGACCTGGTGCTTGCACTCAGTAGCCACAGTCTTTGTCCAGCCCAGCTTCCCTCACCGAGAGGCCACTGTGTCACACATTCCCCGGAGCTGTGCTGGGGTGCAGCTTTCTTACTCAAAACCTCAGGTGCACCATGATATTCCTGTGACCAAAGCTGGCTCTTAACTACCTCGTACTTTGTTGTATGCTTTACAGCCTCACAGTTTTAAAGCTCCAGATACTTGAGTGATGGGAAGTTGTTTTTTCTACCCTTTTCAAGTAATTTCACTCTGTCATTGTGCTTTTCCCGAGTTGGATCCAGACCAGTCCCTGTCCACTGAGCGTCCTCTTCAGAAACACCTCATATGGTACAAAGTGAACAAATGTTGAGGAGAAACCTGGAGGCCAGAAAAGAATTCCTTTCCTCTCATTTTAGCCATGTATAAGATGAAAGAATCTTTCTAGCACCTGATGCTTGAATAATTCTCCTCTTTAATGCCTGAAAGCTCTGCTCCCCTCCGCCTTGCTGGCTGGCTGAACCCACGCTGCCTGCATCTCCTTCCAGGATGACAGCCAGGAAATTATTACAGTGCAATTTAAAGACCGTAAAATACAGGATGAGCAGATGGCAGGTCACGTCTCCCTCCCATGAACAGCCCCTGTCACCGTGGCCCTGCCTCAGCCCATGCTGAGCTGCACTCTCTGAGTCCAAACAAGAAGCATCACCAGTGGAGATGATGTCTGTTCAGGCGACATCCCAGCAGCACAGACCTTACGACTGTGGCAAGGAATTTGGGCATTGGCAAGAAGCTTTAGTGACAATGAGCTTTAAATACCTGCTGTTAAGATAATCACAATAATCTGTCTGCCAGCTTTTTCCTAATGTGCATTTTCTAATTCATTGTGGGAGGCAAAATCCTTTGACTGGTGGAATGAAGACGTGGCACTGTGACTATAATTTACATTGTTAAATAAGTGGAAGGAGCAGCTATCAAAAGCTGAAATCCTACCCAAAGCAGGATAGCTGCCTTCACAGACTAATTTTTTTTTAAAAGACAAGAAATTAGTGTTTTCATAGAAAGGAATTCCTGATGGGAGGAATCCTCAGTTCTGTGAAAGGGATTAAAAAAGTGAATATCCCAGCTGCAGGATTTGCTGTGGTTCTGATCTTTTAGAGTCTGCCCTTGAGTAGGGTCTCTTACCCTCTGCTTCTCATTTGCTGCTCTGTGGCCTGCTGTGCTGCAGTGGAACAAGAGGCTGAAATAGCCATTATGGTCATTCCTGCCATCCCAAAGAGGGTGTTTCTGAGAAAATTAATTTCTCTTCTATCTACCTGGGAAACTCAACCAAAGCTCTGTCGTGTATTGGCCCTTGGTGCAGCAGTCAGGTTGATCCCCCTTTATCCTTTCAGCATTAATTACAAAACACCTCTGCTCCTGTGGGCAGCACTACCCATCAGTCAGCAGCACAGCTGGGTGTGTTTGATGCACAGGGACTCAGCACAGCGTCAGAGCCATCCTTCCTTTGCTACCCGTGGTGCTGGAACAAAGACAGGTCTGGGATTCACAGAGAACGGAGCAGAACGGGGTCAGAAGTTTGATAGGAAAGTATCTGCTCAAAAAAAATTGAGGCAAACACTACATCTAAATGAAGCAGTGAGCCCTAGCAGCAGGGCCAGCAGGTAAGTCGTGAGTACTGAGAGAAGCACAGCTGCCCAGAAATCACCCCTTACACAGTTTATTTTCCATTGATGAAGATGATTGTTTTTCTGCCTTTCACACTTGAAGCCCCCTCTCTTTTCCTGCCCCCCTGAGGTGAGTGAGGGTGGCAGGGAGCAAGGAACAACTTGTCCCCCTTCTGCCCAGCTGGCAGCTCGGATCCTTGGTCCACCAGCACTGCCTGACTTGCGTGAGACCTTCTGGTGCAGATTTGGATAGTGCCGGAAAAACAGCTTTTCTTTGTTCCCCTTTGGGTGAAATCTGCTGTAACCTCACCCCGTTCCCTGGCGGGCACATCTGTGCCCTGCAAAGGCTCTGCCTGACACTCCTGTGGGCAGAACCCTGCCAGAGGCAGATGTTTGTGGAGCTGGGATTTGCAGCTCCCTGCTTGCCTCTGGAAATGGCTCTTTGAAGGACATTTTCAAGGCATGTTTGCAGAGGCTTGCATTGCTGCTCCTCTGTTCATGCTGAGGAATAAATTGGATTTGACTATCTGCAGCTGCTTTTGGCACCTTTCACTAGTGCAGAAATTCCCGTTGTGATCTGTGAAAAAATAACCACCAAAAATCCTTAATTCTGTAAGAGGTGTTCCTGGGAAAAACGTCACTTTTCATAGAGGCTGGCTGAACGTAGCCAACAGTGCTGTTTGTTCAACAGGGAGCATCGTGGTTTGCATTCTGCATTTCTAAGAACTGGATTTACTAAATGGAGCACTTCCCACTGGCAGAGCCTGAGTTGGGCTGGGCTCTTTTTTCTCTTTTCCTTGCAGCTGGAAACCATTTTTACTCGTGTATCACAGAGTTCCTTAGCCCTGTTGAACCTGGCTTAGCATTTCCCAAGGGACAGAGGCAGGATTACAGACAGCTTTCCAACCCACTTAAGTCTCTCCCCTCGTAACACAAACTCACAGCAAGGCAGACTCGAGCGAGGTCTTTGTCCTGGATGACTTTTTGCTAAATAAGTTAGCAGTGCTCCAGTTAGCAAAACCTCTTCTCCCCTGTGGGTGGGTTCAGGCTCCCTGGTGCTGCAGCAGCGCTGGGGCAGAGGGGATGTGAGCAGTGCTGAGAGAGAAGCTGGGGCACGTTTAGACCTTGGTGCAGCCAACACCCAACGTGTGGCCCCAGACCTGCCGGGGAGATAAAGAAATACCTTGATCTGAATCAGAACAATCTGTCATTTTCTCAGAGAGAATCTGAAACGGGTCCCTCTTTGTCTCTCTTTCACAGATGAACAGACAGAATAAGCTGTCCACCTTCAGAGTGTGAGTTGACTTTGCCTTTCAAGAGGAACATTTGTTTCTTCTACAATAAATTTATTATTAAATGTGTTTTTCGCAGCAATCTTAGCTCCTAAAAATATGTATCCTAGGGTTTGTTAGATTTTTCTAAAGACTTCTGTGGAAGTTGTAGGATCATGCAAAAAGGAGCAGATATATGTGAAAACTTATTGCAAATTCTTCCAGATTAGACTCTTTTTTATTTTAAAGAAAAAAAAAGAAGAAGAAAAAGCTTTTTCTTATTCCCATCATACAGTTAAATGGATCTTTGGATGACAGATACTGGACTCTGACAGGCATCTCATCCTGTATTGAGGCTAGTGACAGTCTGAAAGAAATTGCTCATCTGAGTCAGCAGCCAACTGCTCTGTGTTTGTCTTTGGTGCTAATTTCATTTCTTTGCTCGGTTTTCCTGGAATCTGAGCACGCACACTGACCTGATAAATAACTGAAGCTGGCAATAAAGATAAAGGAAAGTTCCACACTTCAGAGGTCAAGCTAGCCTCCAAATCATATTTGCCCTAATGGAGAACAAATCCAACACTACCAAAAGTCAAATGAATGTTTAGTCACCTGAGAAAATACCATTATGAGCTGAAATGAGCTCTCATTATTTTTTCCATTTTATTTCTTTAATTTCTCCTTGGCTTCTGCTACAAAACTAAAAATAGGGGCATTAGTCACAGGGTACTTCAGAGGCACCCTCAAGGCAGAAGCAAGGTTCTAAGGTAAATCACAGCTGGTGACTCCTAAAATGGATGAAATCGCTTGCATTAGGCCTTCAGGATGCATATTTTCATTTACTTGATTTATTCCTTTTGTTTAAGCTGTGATGCGAAGTGGCACAGGCACGATGGAGCCAGGCTGATGAGGAACTTTATAGTGAGCTGTCAGGGCAGAAAATCCCATTGCGAAGAAATCCTTTCTTCGGGGCTGATTGTGAGGATGGTGCAGCAGAAAGATGAGAGAATGATTTAAAAGGGGGGAAAAAAAGAACAGAAGATGGGGAAATAGGCAGGTAAATAACCTGACATGCTGCTGGCACCGAGGCACGGGACCACCTTGGTGCAAACAGCTGCAGAGCTGGGCCCAATCAGACCCAGGTGCTCCCTGTCTGGAGGGGAGTAGGGTGTCTCAGCCCCTCCTCCTGCTCCTCACAGCAGCTGATTTGGCTCCAGAGCCTCCCACATCCCACATGAGCTGGCCCCTTCTTTGTCTGCCCAGCCTGGGAGGTGCTGGGGGCTTGTTTCCCAGTTAGAGCCACAAGCCTCCCTCTGCCTTCTTCCGTGCCTTGAGTGTGCCTGCAAAGGCTGGGAGCTCTCCAATGCAGCACTTCTGACGGCCAGACCTGTGTTTTGGAGCCCAAAAGGTAATTAGTAAATATCTTTTTTCTGTTGTTGCTGATATCTTCAGGTTGTGTTCCATGTTGTGGTATCACCTGCGCCCTAGGAAGGACCTCCTGGGTGAGGCATCCTTGCAATAATGAGGTCTTTTATTGGTAGAGATGCTCAAGATATGTGATAGATATGAGATGTTCTCCTTCTGGAGAAACAGAGGGGCCAGCAGGGCCGAATTGTACTTTAATGGCACGTCCAAGACTTCCTCTTGCAATTTGTATCTTGGAAATTCCTTACACTGCATTTGTTTTGTAAAACATGGAAAGGGAGTGAGGAGTTACTGTGGAAGTAGGTGTTAGCAGGGACTGGGGGAAAGCACAGAACCTTTTATGTATCCCACTGTGCCCCTGTAAAATCCCAGCACCCTCATACCTCACTGGATACATGTTTTGTTGCTTATGTGGGCATAGGAGTCTTAACTGGTTATGGGAATTTTTCTGCTCAGTTTAAGTGCAGTTGTGGGGGTCACCAAGGCAGCTGCAGACCTCAGGTCTGCACACAGAGGATGGAATATTTTGTGTTCTGTGGGTGTCAATTATTTATTATAGAAATATCTTTGCAATGGAATTTCATCTGATTGGTTCATGATGGCAAAAGTGATCCTGGATGATTGACTTGTGTGTTAACGAGGCGCATGGAAAGTGTGGACACATCAGCAGTGTCTGAGTTTCTGTGCTACAAAACATATGCACACCATTACAGGGCTGTCAGCAAGTTGTAATGGAGCTGACTTTACTCAAACTGATCTTTTTCACCTGTGCAAGACAGTGTGTGGGTTTTATGGTGAGTTACATTGGATCAGCTAAGTGAGGGCTGTCTTGCTGTGTTTTGTGGCTTTTGTTTGTTCCTTTGTGCTGCCTTTCTAATGGGAATTCTTTTGGCAGAACTTTCCTGTAAATTGCAGATGCAAACTCCTCAGAATAAATCCCCAGACAACTCTGTGCTCCTGTTTCCACAAAATAAACATATATTCAGAAGAAAAATTTTATTTTAGTTAAAATTATTTTCTTGTCAGGAAGAAAAATCCAGATGATATCCTGGTTTGTTTCAACATTAACAGGTAATGATTTATCAGACAGCTTCGTTTTTGGCCAGCTGTATACAGAGGTCAGCAAGAGTTGTGGTTTTTTCCTATTTCCCCCATGAAGGGGTCAAAGACAGCTCCATGAAACGTGACTTTCTAACAAAGTGTATCTTTAAGGACAAAAGGACAAATTCTTGTCTGGGCAGGCAGGTTTGATGATTTTCAGCTGTAAAGGCATGTTTATCTCGGGGCTAAGCTCGGCCAGGTGTTTATGATCACAGGGGCAAGTGCTTGGCTGCGGGAGGAGGAGTGCTGCTCCTGGCACAGGAACAGCCCAGGGGACGGCTCTGGGGTTCATGTGCAGCCCTGGGTGCTTCTCCATGTGTCAGCAGAAGGAGTAGTGCTAAAAAGGCTGCTCCTCAGATTTTAATAAGAAGGTCTGTGAAGATTGCATTTTGGCTTATAGTACAATATTTCATTTTCCTCAGTTCTTTAGAATCGTTTCTAATAATGCGTCTGTGTGTGCATTTTGTGGTCGCAAACGTATTTCAGGTCACTCAGTCAAGTGACATTAAAAAGAAAAGTGCTAACAACAAATTTAAAATGGTGCTGGTAGATGGGTGCAATAGCTCATCTGGTAAACAAGCTGTTGCTGAAAAAATGTTACTGGTGCTGTGGATGGCAATTGTGGCAACTGAAAATGTTAGTTCAGCTCCGTGTCGCCAGGGCCATCAGGAGGCAGATGGCTTCGAGGTAATCCCAGCCTGACTGGCCTCGTCTGCTCCAACAGCAAAGATAAAGTTGTGTTTCCTGTCCCTGTGCTCAGCATAGCCCACACCAGTCCAATAGCCTGTTGGTAACTGGTAATAAATCCCAAAACCTCAACCATTCAGAGCAAACCCTTAGTTCTCACCCAGCACTCTTTCTTGATCCTAGAATTTTCTTGATCTTAGGCTGGAGCTGCGTTAAGTGCTGGGCTCTTATTCCAGCCACGCAGTAGAACCAGATTTCCTGGAAGCTGAAGGCAAGAGAAATTCTGAAGTGGGGCTGATTTTAATTTTCTTCCCAATATTCCAATCCTGGCTGATCGAGTATTCACAGCACCAGTGTGGTGTTTCCTGAAAAATATTTGCAGTGGTGGGAAAATATTTTGTCAATACCTGAACTCAGCAGCAACACCTGTGCCAGCACTCCCACTTGGGTGAGAATGGTGAATTCTCTACTGGATGGGCAGCCCAACAAGTGCAAACTGCATCCCTGAAAATTCCTGTCCCCCTGTCTGGGGTGGCAAATACTGACTTTAGTGTTTTGAGCTGAAAGCTCAGAGCTGGCCCTTGCTGCTTTAACTCAGAGTATGCAGAATTGAGTAGAAAATGTCATTACTTTTATGTTAAGTGAGTGGAAAAGTGCAAATAACAGAATATGCAGCAGTTCTTTAACTCTCTTGAGGACAAAATAGATCTGTATAAGCTCTGCTGTAACTTATTTGCTGGTGAGGCCAAATTTCATGAAAAAATAGCTCACAGAAATTATTTGTTGGTTTTTAAACTTCTCTAAAGGATCTAACTGTCCAAAAGTTTTGTGCTGACACATTGGCTATAAACAGTTCCATGGAAGGGTGGATCAGAGCAAAACTTGTTGGTGGGTAGAATTATGGATTTAATATATTCAACACCATTAATTGTATCTGCTGTTTACTTAGTGTTTTACGGGGTCAAATCGTCGTCCTGACTGATTTATGCAACAGTTCAGATCTTTTCTACTTTCTAACCTTGAAGCAGGGCACTAAAAGGATACACCTCCCCTTACCCAGAAAGTCAGAGGCAGTAAGGTTGGTCCCTTGGTCACCAGAGGCACCTGGGGGCTGGTTCCTCCTCCATTTACTGTTCATGGACACCTCTATGGCCAAAGTTTAATTTTCCAAGAAAAGACAAACTCTTTCTGTGGGTCTGACGAAACAGAATATGTGTAAAGAACAACGAAAAATTATTTTAGGATGAATCAGAAATGTTCAATTCAGCTGGGAGAGTTGACACCCCACAGCCACTGACACACAGAGGTAAACTCAGAGCAGCAAACAGCCACCAACAGTTTAGGTTCTCTTTAGATCCACCTTGGGAGCCCTCTGTGTTCTTGAACATATTAAGCAGCTGTGAGTAATGAACAAACTTATAAATTAATATTTTTTTTGGATGGACAGTTAATGAGCTGAAGGAGGGCTGAATTTATTGAGTAATTCATTTAATGAACAGTTTGACTCAAAAGTATGATGTCTCTGCTGTAGCTTGCAGCTGGACCTAAGGGGCTTTTTATATTTCACTCTGGTACAAACTGCCTCCTGTATATTTCAGTGCTGCAGCAGGTTTGTGGCCTTTTCAGCAGGATGGGAACAGTTAGAGAATGGCAGGAAACAGAGGGGAAACAGAGGGGATGGGCTCTGGAGCAGCACCACTGCAGCCAAGATACAGCAAGAATAAACAAGGGATTGGACTTGTAATTGCAGTAGCAAAAGCATCCTGAAAGCTGGTGGAAGGGACCTCATATGCCATCCTTCAGGCTGTAAATTAAACTGTATTAGTGGCTCAGGTGAAGCTTTTTTTGGCATGAGGACATGAGCTCCTGTGTCCTGCTGCAGCCTGTCCTGGCTGGATCTGAAGCTGCCTGGTGTCCTGTGGCAGGACCTGTGCAAGCCTTGGTTTGGCACTTCTCGTGCACCCTTCTCTCCTTGTGGGCACTTCCAGCCCAGCCATGGTGCAGGCACGGGCAGCAGAGCGTGGTGGGGAGGTGCTCTCACCACAGGCTGTGGATGCTGAGCTTTCCCGAGGTGCCTGGGACTGGTCAGCAGACGCTTGACTTGCCGGGTCAAGACGCTGGTCTTGGCTCCCAAGAGGGGCTGTTGTGGTCTGCCAAGCTGGTCAAGCAAGCCATCTTCCTGGGGATGGACAAAACTGCCCCCAAAGAGAGCTTCAGCTTTCTCAGTGGTGAGGAACTTGTGGAACCCTGAACTACATCTTTGTAGGGCCACAAGTCTGGGCTGGGAGCAGCTTTGGGTACCACCTTAACAGGGAAAAAGGGAGGTGACTTGACTTGGCTGGTGAATCTCACACAGAAATTCCCATGCAGTTTTCAGCCTTCCTGTGCTTAAAGCTAGATTTTTTGGGAGAAGAATTTAGATTTCTGTGGATTTGCTGAGGCCTGCAGTGGTGCTTCAGGAAATGGCTGACCAAAACTGGCACACACAAAGCAGGCAGAGCAAACCCCCAAGGGACCTGTGTGGTACCGTGCCCAGGGAGCCACCTCCTTGCATCTGCAGGGTGTGCCAGGGGCACAGCACTGCTGCTTCCCAGCCATGGGAATGCTTGCTCCAAGTCAGCAAACAGGACTAATGAATGATTGCTTTGTTGATTAAAAACACGTAGCATTTGTGGACTGTTGAGAGAATCAGGTGCCAAGAAGAAAATGCACTGATGGGCTTTCAGCCCTGAGTGGAGGGGCAGCCTTTGGAACTGGGAAAGGATGTGTTAAAGAGTAGAAAACAGATCGATAAGGGGCTCTTGGAGAGCAATGTTTGGTGCTGGTTAAATGGTCAACCTGCAGGGAGCTGGAGAAGGAAAAGCTGTATGCAGAAGGATGAGGACAACTGTTACAAGAAAAAGGGATTTAGTTGTTAAAAGCAGGACCATACCCAAATCAAAATTTTTTTCACATTAAAAAAAAAAGAAAACTCAGAGTGAATAAAGCATCAATTTCCCTACGTTTTAAATGAGATCTAAAAAAGAACTCAGTAATGGCATTGGTTGCCATGGTGTTTAAAGGTGCAGCTCCACAGACACTTCAAATAACAAGAGAGGGTTTTATCTGCCTATGTGGCTGAGTTAATTTTCATCTGCTGGAATTATTTAGTTTGCTTTAATTCTTCTATATTGGCAGTATCATAAAAGGGCCTGATCCTGCCATCTTAATACAGACAGAATTGTCTCTGACTCCAGAGGAAGAAAGAAATATTAGATGCAAGCTGAGCCACTCAGGAGATGCAAACGGGAGTGCTGTGGCTCTGGGCTTGCAGAGGTGCCCCAGAGCTCTGTTTGTCCAGTGGTTAGGGCAGAACTGGGCAGGGAAACACTCTCCAGGCTCTGGGGTGTGAAGCTGTGTGGGAAACCCCCAGAAGAGGTGCTGTGTCCTGTTAGCCACAGGCATGAGGCTCTCCCAGCTCTGCTCAGGGGGCTGTTGAGGCTGGAAGATTCTCTCTTGTGTCCTGCCAGGTTTTGCCCCTGTTTTGCTGAAGCAGCGGTGTCCCCAGCTGGGCCAGGGGACAGCCTGGTGAAGCTCACAAGCCCTGTCCCTTGCTTTACTCTCCTCCAACCCTGCCCCAAACAGGCTTTTGAGCTCACTCCTGCTGCATGTCTTCTGTGGCACCAGCAGTGGTTATTGACAAAACAAAAAGGCTGTTGGATGGCCAAACCCCTGAATTGCTGTTAGATTGCCAAAATCCCCCAACTTTGGTTTGGGTTTTGAAGTGCCAAGCACTTGGATTCTCCCTTGGCCTCCAGTGGTAGCTGCTGGGAGGGGTCTGACAGCACCACTTGGGTGAAGGCTGAAATCCCTGCTCCTGCAGATTGCAGCAGCACCCCTGTGCCCACAAAGAGCCTGCAACTCGTTCCAGATCTTGGCTCACACACACAGTGCCCCGATCCTGTGCCTTGCTGCCTTTGTGTCTCAGCAGCTTGGCTCCCTCTGTGCCCTCGTCTCTTGGCTAAGAACAGCCATCAGCACAGGCACTGCATCTCTAAACACAAACACCTCTCCCTGTGCTTGGCTTTACTTAAAACACAGGAATGACCCGAAAGAGGGAAAATTAGAAACTGATGATGTGAGACGATGCAGCCCTGTGTAGCTATAATATGGCTGTCGTTTGAAACAGGATATCAATAAATACATTTATAGTGTTTTCTCTCACAATAATAGTTGTCACATAATCTGCAATGAAATGGCATTCGGAGTCTCAAGATCCTTTCCAGCACCCTGTCTGTGCTTTATTTTATTGATGTTTTTCCTTGTTCCCCTTAGAAGCATGAGTCAGGAGCCCTCTGTTATTAAAAGCAGCCCCAGTTGCACATACCTTTCATTTCCTTTGGATTACATTAATTGCCTGACAGCTAAAAGTGATCTGGGTTTTTCGGTCTTCAGCTCTGGACCGCAAGAAATATTTACCAGCTACAGCAGATTTATAAAGATGCCACTGAGATGCCTTGAGACTAACAATCAGAAAACACAGCAGCAAAACAACACTATTTTTCAAGGTTAAATGCTCAGAATGCTAAAAAAGGAATTGCACATAATAAAGCCAAACAAAGGCTTGGATTCAGCCCATATTTTCCTCTGCTTGTCTCACATAAAAAGGAAGGTGCCAGTGGTTTAAAAATGCTTGCATAGCATCACACAACAATTAGAAGCTTAATAAGGGAGCTTTAACTTTAATTTAGCTTTGGTTTTGTAGCTCAGATGTCTGTCAGTGTCAGCCCCTGCCTGTATTGCACTCTCATTTCCTTGTGCATGCCTGGCTCCGTGTCTTTGCAGGACTCGTTCAGCTGAGAATGGCTGGGTGATGCCATACAAAGACCAGCTGACGTGAAGGAGGGATTGAGCAGGCTGATGTTAGCAATCTGGAGCTCAAACCTGTCCTGCATGACTTTGAACAAGTCATTCCATCTCCCTGCACCCCGTTTCCCAGGTGTGAAGTGTGGGTGACAGCACTCCTCACTCACGGGAGGACGACTGCTCTGCTAGGTGCTCAGGCACCATGGCAACAGCATCAGGAAAGGGATTTGGGCAGAGGGAATGCCCAGCAGATGTGTGCTGGGAAGGCAATGATACCAAATTTGCAGCCTTAAATTCATCATCAACGTTGCAGCTTTGGTTCAGTGACAAAAATAACAGACCTGATCCTCATTCAGCCACGGCCACCACTTCTTGTGTATGAAAAAACCCATCTTGAGGCCCTGCATCACTGGCAGAGATGCTGCTCTTTGGCCATGGGTGTATTTGGGTCTTTTTCCCTCCCTTGAAGCAGGGACTGGGGTTCCCATATACACAATGTGAAGATATTCCCTGCCTTGAAGTGACTTTGTGTTTGCAAGTGAAAAAATGAAACTTTAACTTCAAGAAATAGATGTTTACGGATCTCAGTGTAATTTATAAGTCAAAATGCAATGCTCTGTGTACAAACACAATAGAATTGAACCATTTAAAATTGGTCTGCAAAGGCAGTAATGGCCATTCTTTAGTTACACCCAGGGAGAAGAGGTGATGTAAAGTATTGTCAATCCTTGTCTGAGTGACCTTGTAGCAATTGTTTGTGTTTGCCAGTGTTTCAGATAAATGCTGCACACTCACATACTTATAGGTTATTGTCATTTGAAGGGACAGGGCTTGCTCACAGGGGGATGGCACTCGAAGCAGCACACCTGATCCATCCTGCAGTTCTGAGAGCCAGGGAGAAGTGAACCAACTCCCCAGGTCGGGGGGATTTTAAGTAACAGAGATGTCCCCATCCTGGATGTTCTGGTCTTAGTTTGGATGCCATCAGCACAGGCTGGCAGCAGCAGGGACAGCTGGAACTGGTGATCTTTTTCTTCCCATCGATGCCTCACTCTGAGCCTAAGAGGGGCTGTTGTGGTCTGCCAAGCTGGTCAAGCAAGCCATCTTCCTGGGATGGACAAAACTGCCCCCAAAGGGAGCTTCAGCTTTCTCAGTGGTGAGGAACTTGTGGAACCCTGAACTACATCTTTGTAGGGCCACAAGTCTGGGCTGGGAGCAGCTTTGGGTACCACCTTAACAGGGGAAAAGGGAGGTGAGAAGTTCCACAGCGCTCTAGCCTTCTGCTGGCAACAAGTGGCATCACTGACAGGCACTGCTGTCTCTGCAAGCCTGCCTTGAGATTTCAGTTTCCCTCGGGAGCTGGACCAGGTTTAGTCCCTTTGCTGGCAGTTTTTCTGCGAGGCGCTGCGTCTGCAGCGGGACAGACGGACAGAAGCCCAGACAGCTCAGCCTGGGTGCCCCGTTCCCCAGCAGCTCCCTGGGTGCCCCATCCCTCAGCAGCTCTCAGAACAGGGTCAGCCCTCACCCACCACACAGGACAGAGCAGTTTAGAGGCAGCTTTACACTCTAGTTAACATCCGTGCCATCTGCCCTTGTGTGTGTGGGAGGATGAGGTGTATATCCCAACTATTTTAAGGAAATATGTCAATGCTATTAATTAGAAATACCTACAGGGGCTTGAAAATTTGGTTTAAACTCCTGTATAAATTGCAGATCTTACTAATTTTGTGGGGGTATATCATGTTGTGACTCCTGGTTTATTCTTCTGTAATGAATATGGAAAGCAGATTTTCAGTTCTCAATGCACTAGAACATCACACCTGTTATTTTCTTATTTTCCTCCCTCTGCCTTTCAAGTTGGAATGAAGCCCTCTACCTTGGAAATGTGTCTCTGTGTGGGCCTTCAAAGCCTAAGGCTGGCTGCAGTAATCCTGCTATATCCATTTTTTTAACCCCTAGAAAGAGCTAATCATGTGAATCACGGCTCATGTGAGCCTGCAGTACTGATTTTGTCGTTGTTCTCAGTCCCAACTTTCACTGCGTTTGATGATTCAACTCAAACTCTTATCACATGTTCACATTTAGGGAAAGGCTTTGGGGGACTTAAATTCTTACTTTAATCCCACCTCCAGCTAACAGAGTGCTCTGAACCTTTGGAACAGAGGAGTGTGTGCGTGTGCATGTCTGCGTAGGCTGACCTGCTTGGGAGATTGTTTCTTCAGGCTTTGCCTTATCTGTTTACAGATTTAGTAAGGCCAGAGAGGATTATACCTAGTGATCTTTGGCTCCAAATGTTTAAGTCATCTTTAAACTGGAGGTGCCTTGGCAGTAGACAAGGGAATTGAACCATTGCTCTTGCAAATACACTTAATATTGTATATTTACCACATAATTCATTGTTAAAACAAATTGCTTTCCAGATCAGGTACTCAGGAAGAGTATTTGTGTTGAGGTCTGCCCATTGGGGACTTTCATTCTGGTATAAAATCATCAGCTAAGTTGTTTAATCCCTGTGTGTTGGGGGAGGATGGGGAGGAAATGGTTTATAAGTTTTCCACAGTTAATCAAAATTCCTCTGAGGCTTTGAAGAAATCCCCAGTTTTGAGGCATCCTCCTCCCTCAGCCTGCACACCAGCAGCAGAAGAGTCCAAGCAGGCAGTTCTGTGCTCCCTGGTGCTCTCAGCAGCAGCTGCCTGCATCAGTCCCTGCTCTGCTGTGCCAGGGAGGGAGCGGGGACAGCGTCACAGGAGGGATGCCCAGGGGAGAGGGTGGGGACTGCACCCTGTGACAGCAGCCAGGGGAAGGAGCAGTAAAGCCCTTGAGGAGCTGGGAAGAGTTCCACAAGTGAAAAAATAGCAGTTGTTTATTCAGTACATTTTCTCTACTTCAAGAAAATTAGGGAAAGGTAGGAGATTAACTTACCTCCCTGTCTGAGAGGAGCAATGCTCCAGGGAGAAGAGATTTAGTCTCCAGAGCAGCCCTGAAATAGGAGGGCTGGTTCTGATCTTCCCATTAGGGTGAAGAAATCATCCTTCCCATTCTGAAGCAAACCAAATGAGCATCTCACTGAACAAATTTGAAGCAAATAGCTAATAAAATCTAAAATAAATGAGATTACTGAATCAAATCATAGAATGCAAAATATTTGTGTAATTGTGTAATTCAAAGCTGTTGCAATATTAATGAATTTTATAATAGAATGATTAAACACAGGATTCATTTTCATTTTGCAAATGTGCTTAAGCCTTTAATCTAGCAGGGTATTACAACGTAGGTAAATTTTGTTAAACCTTTCTGTGCAAGTATTTTATTTAAAAAAACCACAGCTGCAAACCTCTTCCTGCTCAAAGCCCTCATCATCACTCATTGTTTTGTCTCCTTCTCACTGTTTTCTTTATTCTGCTTCTTCCCACTGTTTGTGGCTCACCTGCTGCAGATAAAATGAGACAATATGCACCTGACACAGCGAGCAGGGCAAAACCGAGGATACAGCTCAGCACAGCTGAAGTCCAGCCGCCTAAAGCATCCTCTTATTCCAATCCTGACTTTTCTTTCCCTGCAGTCTGATATAGCCTCTTGTATAAAGAGTTTTTTTCTCTGGGTAATCTTGCTGTTCCCCATGAACTGTTTCAGGAGCAAGGTCCAGCTGAGTGGCAGAAGCGTGGCAAAAAGTAGCTGCAGGAGAAACAGGAAAATCTGAGCTCAAACCTCATTTATCTCAACCCCTATTTATTTAAACCTTGTTTATGCATGCTGAAGAGCCAGGAGTAAGCCAAGCAGTGGGGTTTTTTCCTGTGAGTTTTTTTGATCATCCTCTCTTCAGTAGGTTAAAAAAATGATGCTCAAACACCTCTGTGCTCCTTTTGAACCTGAGGAAAGTTCCAGAACTTCAGCCCAGACTGAGCAAAATTGATTGCGCCTATCTTCTGTCTGGTAACTAATGGAGCCTTGCTTTAAGTTGCTCTACAGAGCTTTTGTGCTGCTGTAAATCACTGCTGTTGTCAAGATGGAAAAGTTTTGAGCGTTCATGCTCAGAAGTGCAAGGCTGCGGGCTCCTCTCGGAGCTCTGTGTGCCTGATCCTGGCAAGGAGAGGCACAGAGCTCCTGCCTGCAGCCTTTGTTAGCACATGAGCACAGGCTGGTGTTTTGTGCTCTGTGAGGGGGGTGAGGCTGAGGTTCTCCAGCCCTCTGAGTACCCCTGCTATCGTTTGTGTTTGGCTCTGCTCCTGGCCAGGCCACAGAACTGGAGCAGCGCGTGGAACCATCCCTCCTGGTTACTGGAAAACCAGTGGAGGAGGAACAGACATACCAGGTCTAGAAATGCATGTATATTTTTGCTGCCAGGGGAATTAATTATTTGAACAATTTACGTTGGATTGTGCTGGATTCATTGTCACGTGGAGTCCTTAAATCAAACCTGGATGCTTTTTCTGAAAATAAGGTCATCTTTGCTGAGATGGTGTCTGGTGAAGGACCTACTGGGGGAAATCCTGGTACATGCAGCGTGGAGAAATCAGTGACCATTCTAGTCCCTTTTAACCCTAGAATTGATATGAATCAGTGCCAGGAGGGTGGGTGAGCCTCTCCCACCCCGGGGCTGCCAGCAATGACCTGTGTGGTGTCACAGTGACCCTGTGAGGTGTCTCTGTGCTTTTCACTCCCCACACCCATCCTGTACTGCAGTGCTGCTCCATCTCCACTCCTTTGTGTCTTCATACACCTGCAAAGAAGGGATTGGTTGTCCTTTTTATGTACTATTCCTCCAAAAATATTGTGTATCATAGAGATGACTGATATCATCCTGTTCATCTTCATAACTTTGCAGTCACTCCTCCATCTCAGGAAGGTGTGGGCACCTGTATCCAAGACAGGCTAAATCAACAACTCAAATAATGCTCTGAGTGCTTTGATGCAGGAGAATAAAAACCCTCCTACAGCAGCTGTAATACTTGCTGGGAATGTTTTTTGTCATGATGGAAATATGGCCCATTGTTTTCAATACCAGTGAGATGATGTGGTGGGATCCATTCTTTGCAGGCTGATGAAAGGATCTGTTGAAAATCTCGATTCACAACACAAACTGGGGTATTGGTAGACCTAAGCTGTACCTGGACCTGCATCTCCCCTGTCACTCCTCTCAGCAGCAGAGCAGGGGTAGCTGTCATTTTCTGTCATACACAAACAGGCTTTTGTGCATCCATTTGTAAATATAACACAAGATTTTGGTTCCTGGCTTCAAACCCTGAACACACCAGCCTGGGCCTGAGGTTCCTTGAAAGACAGTGGGTGCTATAACCCTGCTGTTGCCTCTTATGAGGACAACATTAAAAAAATTAATTCTGGGAGAAATGCAGGTAAAAGGAAACCCAACATCGGTCCAACCCAGTTGTTTTATTCAGCTTGAAATGAATAGCTGATTTTATTTTCAAATGATCTAAGCCTTTTACTTCTTGCTGCAAAAAAGAAAAGAACAAAATTTCTGTGAATTGTAATATCAGTAATGAATCTTGAAAATACAAAGTAAGGCCAGCAGGCTTTCAGTGCTTCTCCTTCTTTGATTAAGTGCTTGCTGAATTCAATCCAGATTTACAAAGCATGAGTTTGCTATTAATTCAGTTTTCCTTTTGCCCAGCTTACAGCACTGAACTAAAGGTGGTGGCTCAGTGCTTGCTGCCAGCAGACAAAGAGGTCAGGAGGAGTCTGGGGCTGGTCCTGGGTTGTGGGGACAGTGCAGGGTGAGCTTGGCCACTGCAGAGGTCCTCCCTGTGCAGTAACAGCATCGCGTGTGCCAGGCTTTAGGATCAGGCACGGGTTTTGTGCATGTCTGTGTTTAACAGAGGTCTGGCACTGCACAGAAGGACTGCCCAAGCTGCTTGCTGGGTAAGGTCTGACTGCACAGTGATGTTGGATTTCCCTGTCCCATCACTCAGGACGATGGCAACAGCAAATTCTCGTTCCTAACAATGATTTTCTGAAATAACTTTTCCTTTCCTCCCTCAAGCTCGATTTTGCACTAGAAATCACACAAACTAGTAAATGAGTTGCAGGAACAGATGGGGCTAATTGCACCTGTCTGACAGTGCAAATTTTAGCTCTCTGAGCCTTCAAAAAGCTGTGGATTCAAATCACAGTCTGCAGAACAACTGATGGAAAGCCTCTCTGGAAGTCAGGTGTTCACTGGGTGTGACTGAGCTCTTCCTGAGGCTGTTAAACCAGTGACAGGTGATGAGCACTGCTGGAAATCAGGCTGTGAGAATTCACATGTCTTAGCTGTGGGAACTCTTACAAAGAGGCCTCTGGAACAAGTAACCCAGCCACCCCCTTCTCAGTGCACAAACACCCAGTTCAGATGTTTTCCTTTCCACAAAGACTTTGCATCAAAGTATTGGAACATTCCTGTCATTTCTTGCACTTTTCCTTGTTGTGTATGCCCCCCTTGCCTCTGCAGTTCTGGCTGGGTGGCTTTTTCTGTTGTTGTTCTCTCCCAAAGCAGCAAAGCCCTTGGGTGGGCAGTGTGCCACGTGTGCTGCTGGGCTGCAGCAGAGGAGAGGGGAGGTGGGAGAAGACACTGGAGGTGGGAACCAGAGCAGGGTCTGAGCAGACTCAGGGACTTGGGAATGGTTTGAAGGAGGCCAGAGCAGCCGGGCAGGCATTAGAAGAAAAGGAACTGCAAGGAACAACTTGCATGCAACTCCTTTCTCTTTGTGGCCAGAGTGGCTCTCTGGAGTGGCCCTGTCAGGGTGGACACGGGAGTGAGTGTGAGAGTGGGTGGACTCTGTGACAGCAGGACTGTCCCTGGAGTGAAGAGATGCGTGGTCAGCCTGAAGCCTGGCAAGGGAGGAATGGCATGGAAAGTCAGAGGTAAACAGAACACTGAGGGGCTGGGATGGTGTATTTGTGCACGGGGATCTGAGGGAGTGAAGAGTGGTGTGGTCAGACCACCAGGTAGCTGCCAAGGGGCAGAACTGAGAAGACCTTTTTTTCCTGCATTGGCCATATCCAACCTATTTTCTTGATGTTCTGTGGTTTCCTGGCAAGGGAATGTGTTTCTCTTTGCTATGGTTTGTGTAATCCTTGCTGAAGTTCTCCTGGGCATCCTACTTAGCTGGTAGCATCTTGTCACGTCTTTGTGTGATCTCCACAGCTGGGAATACTGGGCAGAGATCACTGCTGGACAAGTGCTCGTTCTGTGTGTGACACTGGCAGCCAAATGAGGCTCAGCTGTGCCCAGGGCGAGAGGCTGTGGTGTGGCAGGAGCAGAAAAGCAGCGAGGGAGAAGGAGCAGCCGTGCTCACAGCCTGCCCTGCCACGTGAGCTCTGCTGTAGGCTCTGACTGATCCTGTGCCCTATGCTGGCTTGGAGCCAAATCATCCATCCTGACACTTGGCATCCGACACAGAATTTGCATTTTCTCAGCATCCCGAGAGCGTGTGCTAGAGGACAAACGTGGTTTTGCTGTAAATATGGCCCAGCCACCCTTTTGAATGGGAACAGAGCACCTCCGGGATCAATTGCATCCTGCTGCTCCACTGAGGTGTTAACCTGCTGGATGAGCGTTCCAGAGCTGAATCTCTGCCATGATTAGTGCCTGTGCACAGGGGTCGTGCCCTGTGCCCCACCAGCAGGGCTGCTGGAGGGCTGCCAGGAGCGCCAGCTGCTCCCTCACACGCCTCTTCCACCTGAAATTCCTGAACTTCCAGCTTGTTGCTTGGATTGCTCAGACTAAAGCGTGACTCAGTTTTGAGCACTCTGGCTTTCAGATGCACGTCCTAATGTATTTATCCCCAGGGTATGTGGTGCCATGGCTTTCTGCAAATGGAGCTGTTAGTGCTTCCCAAACCTGGGGACATCTGAGCACACCAGTGACACTGGAAAACATGAGCTCTCCTCCAGCTCTCCCTGAATTCATGCTAAAATGACTGATTCGTATTTCTTTCATCCCAAAGTTTTGGAAGAAGATGCAATTAGTTTAGGAGGACCGTGACTGTGCTACCTGGTGTGAGGGAGGGATTGCTTCCTGCTCGTGTTTTGTCAAAGCCAGAAAGAGCTGACAGGTTTGGGCAGGAGGAGAAGAGCTTGGTGATAATGAGGAGCAGGGACAGCCAACCACCCCTTGGTGATCAAGCAGAGAAGCAGTGACATCCATTCTCCTCTTCTGGGGGAGAAGTGGGACAGCAACTTGTTGGGTGGCCAGGGTGCTGTGAGAGAGACACGGGCGGTGACACACTGTGGGTGCTGCTGCAGGGACAGTGGACAGAGTGCCTGCAACCCCTGTGGCCTCAGGAGAGAAAGACCAACCTGTTTGCTGCAGAACTGCTCTGCTGCACCGGGCCAGCTCTGCTCCCTTGGCAGTACTTTGATTTTATTGACAGCTCAGTGAGACCCAGCATCAGGAACACTCAGTCTATCTCTCAGCCAGCATTTTCCTAGTAGTGGAAGCAAGCATTTGTGTAACCACCAAAATCTGGCTGTGGAAATCGTGACCTCATTCGAGATTATTTCATCTCACAAAGCAGGCGCTGTGCCTTTCTCCATGGCAGAACTAATTCCTCTGGAAATCCTGTCCCTCAGAGCTGCACTGCCTCTGCTCAGACCGTGGGCTGCCTGTTACAGCTGCGTTTGCTGTGAGCATTTGTGTGATTGTTCCCTCATTTCCAGGCCCTGGCCCCGAGGCTGTCTTTGTCATCCACACTCTCATTTGGCATGAAGATGTTTTCCTCTCAATCCCCTGGTCAGATATTTACCACTGTAACTCTGGCCACAGGAAGGCAGAATTGATGTTTCCTCTGGATGTTGCATCAGGGTGTCACAGAGGAAGCTGAGAGTGAAAGGCTGGAAGGAGCCTCCAGGGACTTTCTAGCTCAAGGTGCTGCTCTGAGGAAGGATCAAGTCAGCCCACACAGCTCCCATGATGAATCACAGTTTAACTGCTCTCCACAGCTACAGAGAGGGGATTTTTGCATGTCCAAAGGCAGTGTATCTCAATCCCCTTCTACCCTAAGAAAATATTTTTCTTACTATCCAAAAAGAGCCTTTGCTGCTAATAAAGCCCATTTTTTTTCCTTATCCTTTCTTCCTGCTTCCTCAGCCACTAGGGCAGAATATAATCTGGAATTCATCATTCTTTAATAATGATGTTTAATGTAATAGAAAGACTATCAAGCTGTCTCATTGGCTTTCTCTTTTGTAGATCAAACAAAGTGAAGCCCCTCATCAGTGCTCATTTTTCCAAATCTTTCCCCATTTTTGGCTTTCCCAAAAAGCTTAAATCTCGGAGGAGGATGAAAGGTGAATGAAACATCACTTCTCTTGGTCACTGGACCCCATTCATTTAAACTAAGACTTCCTTTTCTATTCATTTTGAGACTGTTGAACCTACAAATATAAAAGGGAAAATCTGGAAATGTGAAACCCTTGCAAACTAAAATCTATCTGAATTCATATATGAATTTTTTGACATGCAAAGTTTGAGCAGCTCATCTCCCCATGCTCCAGCTCTCTTTCAGACACTGCAAGAAAGTTACTCAAGGCAGGAGTTTTTTTCCTACTCAGCTGGCTCCTTTCTTGGAGCCCCCAGCTGCAGGCAGTGCTGTCTGCAAGCACAATCTCTGCTTCAGCCCCGCTCCTCATTCCCTTCATGCCCAGCTCTGTCCTGGGCATCAGCTGCCACAGACACTCGTTTCTTCCCTCACATGATCCATCCATGCTCTTTTTGGAATGACAGTTCAAAAGCAGAGAGCCACACCCCAGCTCTGGTAAAGGCACGATTTTAGTGTGCTGGATCCCATTTTTCACTCTGTGTGGAGGTATTTCCTGAGCATCCTCGTCTGCAGAGTAACCCTGAGAGATTTGCCAGCGTGCTGCAAACATGTTTTCTCCTTAGTGAGTGCACTCTGGGGGTCCAGCCCTTTGGAGTGACAGTGATGGATAGCCTTATCAGTAATCCTCCCACTGCATCCCCTGGCTGGCTGGATGCACCACAGAGTACTCAGAAAATTCTTTGCTGTGGAGAGAAACAATTATTAAGCATTTTTAGAGCAGTGAATGGAAGGTTTTTCACAGCCGGCAGTTCTTATTTATGACAAGTAATAATTGCCTCAGCTGAAAAAAGACTGTGAAAAGGAAAAAGAAGGTATTTTTAAAGGGAATTTGGTGCCCTTGGATTTGCAAGTTGGATTCTGCAGGTACTGGGTAGCTTCAAGCAAAAGGGTGCTGAGGGGGATGGACTGGGTCTGGACAAGGCACTGCCTCCCAGAGCTGGTGCCAGACCTGCAGAGAGGAGCAGCCACACCTTCACCAGATGAGGACTGAAATAAGTGGATTTGTTTGTGTTTGTGTTGATTTGTTTAGTTGCTGTTGTTGTCCTGGGGCTTTTTTGCGAGGCAGGGATGAGGGTTCTTGGGGCTGGGTCTCTCCAGAACACCCAGGTACGAAAGAGCAGGTGCTGTACGCTGGTGTGCAGGTCCCCAGGCTGAAGAGGATACAATTACAGAAACTCCTTCTGAAATGGAAAGCACTAGGCACTAACATGATGCACGAGCTTCCAAGCCTGTGTTTCCTGTTAAAGAAGTTTACGAGGTGTGCTTGCAGCTGAGGGATACCTCTTAGTCACTCTCCTGTAAATATGTGCTGGAATTCAAAAGACCTGAGCTCCCGTGGCTTCACACAGATTTTTTTTCCCAGCATCACTCTTTCAAACTGCAATTTTCCTTGAGAAATTATAAGACTTAAAATATATCTGTAATGCTGTAAGATTATAAATATCACCGCCTTTATTATTTTATTATTATAAATATCAGCTGAACAACGGTTTCTGTGTATTGTTTCTCAGTTGGATGGGTTCTGTGAGTACTGTTTAAAATATAACACATTTTTAAAGTGTCCTGGCAAATGCTTTTATCAAAAAATTTCCCAGTGAATCACCTGACAGAACTCACAGCCAACAATGAGCAAACAGGGAGATTGCTTTTCAGGGTGGAGGTTAATTTTCTTCAGTTCTTTTGTCGAGCTTCTCTTAGTGGGAAGAGAAAATTTACCAAGGCCTGTTGTCCACAGTATCTCTGTAACTTGGAAAGGTCTTTTCCTTGCTGCTAAATACTATTTATTTTCACGCAGAGAATGTTATATGGCCTATTCTGAATGGAAATCACACTTTTAATGTTTCTTTGCTGCATGACAAGCACGGGTTCCACATAACCTTGGCTGAGAAGGGTCCTCCAGCTCCTTGGCAAGGAAGAGAGAAAAGAACTGCCAGGACAGTCCTGCAAGTGCAGGACTGCTCGAGGAGTGCCTCTGCTCTGAGCTGGAAAGCCTGGGTTTCCAGCCTGTGCTTCCAGGTGTCACCAGTCTGACTTTTTCCAGTCTCTGCTGTCTCCTCCCATGCCTGGGCACAAAGGGAAGGAAAAGATCAGTGTTTATTGCCTTGGCTGTGGCATCTGGGTTGATAACATCTGAGAAGTGGCTGGTGAGATGTGGGCACCCAGTGAGGCACTTGGCTGGTCTTTTATTTAGGCTGTGAGTTATTCTCTGCAGAGATCCTGCATCCTCTCGTGTCACGTGATGCTCTGGGCAGCATTTCAAGACAAATAAGTAAACAGAAACAGTCATAATTCCCTTGCACTTTTTAATAATAATTCCTTTTCTCTCAGCTGCAGGATTTTGGGAACCCCCAGCACACATTTCTTCTTGGTCTTCACTTTTGAAAGTGCCTAGAACAGGGAGAAGAAAAACAAGAATTTGGCTTTAATGAAAAAAGGACAGTTAAGCTTTCCATGAGACCTCTCACAAAGCCCAGAGCACCCCAATTTCCCATCAGCATTAACAAACCCATAACATCAAGCAGCTTCCTGGAATCTAAGACCCTTTGGGCTCTTCAGAGAGAAGTCAGCAGGACTTTCCACATGCTGTAACTAATATGTTTTATGTGCTTTCTTGGGCTGAGGCCTCTCATCATTGTTTTCTGCTGACACCTTGGAGATTCTCTGGATCTCCGTGTTCCCTTGTACAACTGACCTTTTTCTGAAGAAGCCATTTAACTGACAGTCTATAAGGGCTGTTCTTGGAAGAAAAATAAGGAATGTATGTGTACACCCCTCTGTCTGCCTGGCTGTGGTGGGGTCACGCAGGGACACCTGGCTTTGGTTTCCATCTGACATCTCCTGCAGGGCTCAGAGCAGAGCTGTGCCTGCTCACACCAGCTGAGGATTCAGCCTTCATAGGCACCATAAGAAATTACTTTAAATCTCATGCTGCTGCTGCTGCAGATCAAAAATGGTCAGGAATAATGCTCTGTTGCTTTTTGTCTTAGGCTGCACAGGTCTGAGTCTCAAACAAAAGAAAACCCCCCACCAGCTATCTTCCTAGAGCTGGATTTTCAGAGGCAAGAGAATCCCAAAACAGACAAAACACGCTGGTGGAGGGAAGGAAAGATAAATGTAAGGGCCCAAAGGGTCTGAAACATTAATATTTTTCTTTTGCTTTTTTTTTTCTGTGAGAGAAATTTCTGTTAGAAAGGGCCCATAAAATAATGAAAGGTTCTCCAGTGTGCTAGCATGTGATTTATTATGCCCAAGTGTGCTTTGTATCTCCCTAAATGCAGCCAGGCAATGGCTTCTACCATTAGGATGCAAAGGTTTGAGCACGAAAAAGAGAAGCCTGGGATGGATCTTGGAATCTGGAAAGCAAAAGCCAGCTCTGAAGGGGGCTCTGAGTTTTTGCTGAGAAAGCAGGGGGGAGGAAGCCTGGCCTGGGGAGGTCGGGCAGGGGGCAGAGAGGGAGAATTGCCTGGCAGCAGAGGGGCAGCTCGTGCCCCTCCAGAGGTGATTCGAGCTGAGCTTTGCTGCTCAGCCAGACCTGACCCGGCAGTGCCGGGGTGTGGCACAAGGAAGAGAACAACCAGCTGTGGTAAGAACTGCCTTGCCAGAGGAGAAACTGTGACACAGCTTTAATTGTACCTCAGGAACCAGATCTTACGTGCAGATATTGTACGATGGGTTTACCTACTGCACTGGAGTTGTCCTATTTTGCTTAATAAATACTGGTTTTCAGCACGGGTTGCTGTCTGGGAGTGGGGAAAGTAAGTCACTGAACATTGCAAAGAGTTTTTTACAACTTCACAGGTTTCTGGATGGAGACCTGAGCCAATGGTTTGCTTGCAGCCTTTATAAACACAACCTCTTGGCAGTCAGTCGGGTCTTGGCAGGAGACTTGCAGTTACTTATCACAAAAGTTTTCGTGTAAGCATGTCAAATTTAACTACACTTTTATTTTTTTATTTTTATTCGGCCTTGATCTTGAATTCTTTCCAAACAAGATTTTTTAACCTCTGGCTAACTAAGTCTCCTGGGTAATTATTTGATTCCTTGTTAAATCTAGTTTCTCATGTAGAACATATATAGTTGTTTTACACTTGATCTAAATATCTACCATGTTTCCTTCTTGATGGTTTTTTTGCAAGGGCTTGTGTCTGCCCCTATGTGATTTTGTGTCCCTTTCAGAGCCAGTGCTAATAATTCACCAAGGATCACAAAATCATCAATGCACAAGTGGCAATGCAGGCTGACACTTGGCTCCCTTTGGTGAAAGGAGCATCTCCTTGGAAAGGTGATGCTGAGGCTGGGGCTCCTTTTTGCCTCACAATTTGTGTTTCAAGGGGAAGAATGTGCCCACATGCTGGATCTGGCCCTCATTCAGGGGTTTGTGCCTGGTTTTTAGGGAGAATTTGAGGTGGTTGGAGGAAGGGGGTGTGTGTGTCACCTGCCTCGTGCCTGTGCAATCCACCTGCAGCTGTTCCAAGAGGGAAAGTGTTGACAAACACCAGCACTTTTTCAGAGCATGTTGTAATATAAAACCTAAAATACATTTGCTATTGTTTTCTGCTGCCCTGGGTATAGGTCTGCTCCTGGAATATGCATCAGGAGCAATCCCTGTGTTTACAGTGTAAACATGAGCTATGGAGTACTTACTCCAGCTGCCAGTTCCCTGGGAAAAAGCTTTGCAATGACCATCCGTTATCTTGGCCGCAAAGGAAGTAAACTCTGAACCGCAGATGGAATTGAGCGATTCTTTTCTAGCACTTGGAGTTTGGGTTTGGTGATAATAAGTGTGGGTTTGTGATTTAATAGGTCATTACCTACTTTGCCCATAATCACAAAGTAATAAATAACTATTGGCAAGATGGATAGTAGCTAGGTCTGAGAGGCACGAAAAAGACAAAGCAAAGGGCACAAAAACATACTTTATATTCATGGGAAATGGGCCCTAGCCAAGAAATGCGATCTGCACTGATAGGAGAGCAGGTTTTTATTAGATGCCTCTGATTTGGGGAAAGGCTGAACATCTACCTTCACAAGAGCTGGTTGTCTTTCTGGTTTACAAAACGTGTTTTGGACATGTTATGTGGGAGAATCCCTTTCTGAAGAGGTAATTCCGTATCTCACAGACCCAGACTCATGGTCCCATTGACACAGACTTCCCTCTGAAAGACCACACCAGGTTTTGGGCCCAATCAATCAAAAGCTGTCAATGCTTCACTGTTCACTTGATGTCCCCTTCAACATCTGCTGCAGCTGCTTTGAGTTGTTCTGACTTCTGGGGCACAAGGTGCCGTTCCTCAGCCCTTCCTTTCCTGTGGCACCTTACCCAGTTCATATCTAACAAGCAGTGACATCATTTATAATTTCATATTTTCCCAGCCATTCTGGTTCCCTTCGGTGCAATGGAAGAGCCATGTTCTTGCAGCACATCACATTACATCAGTTTCGTCATAAACTCATCACGTTTTTGGTTATCTCTAGACATGCTGTGCAGAGCTCCAGGCTTGCTTTGTAGTGTGCAAGAAAGTACATGGGAAACTGAAACCCAAAAGTGGCAACAAACTTCCCCCGGGCTGGGCGGGGAGGATGGTGGGGCCGTGGAGCTCATCACCAACTCTTGAACTCCCCATTTGTTTCTTCTCTGCCTCTCCTCTCCATTTGACTGCTGCCAGAGAATGAAGATGCAGGCAATGTGCAGATGCCTTTGATGTGGTCTAGTTTTGAAAATGTGGAAATGCAGTTGTGTGGTTCTGAGCCAGGGTCAGCCGCTGGCTTTGTTCAAAATTTTTGGGTTAATCAAGAGGAAGCACCCGTCCTTTTCCTTCTCAGAGAGGTTCAAAGAGAATATGTCTTTGCATATTTTAAGGAGGTGAGGAGATGGGGGGAGGAGTGAGATGCCTGAAAAAGTGCCAGTGGATGTTTGTTCGCTCTGGAATGGGGAGAAACAAAAAGAGCTCTTCCACTTTTCTCACCAGCCTCCCCCGTATCCAATACGTTCGCTTTATATCAGTGAACTTTAGGAACAAAATGTGCTCAGGGTAAAGAGATTAAAATTGCAAAGCAGTTTCCTTTCCTATCAACAGAACTGACAGAAAAATGACAAAATGCTTGTGGGAATGATTAGAGAGAGTGAATGTTCTCATTCATGTCGTGTCGGATATTGCTAATTTATATGTATTTGTTTTCGTACCAATCTGGCAACTTTCAGGAAAGAATCTGCCAGGAATCAATGGGAAAAATAAGCCTGTATTCCTCTGGAAATTAATTATAAGTATTTGCTGTGTTTTATTTGGATTTTAATGACATCTGTAATGGGTGATGGATACCAGGAATGGAAACAGGCAGAAAGAAGAGGGAGGAGGCTCACGGCAGGGCTCTGGGGGTTTGGGGCCTCTTGCTGTTTCTGCTGGGTGACCTTGGTCAGTCAGTGCACCCTCCTCCAGTGTTCCATATTTTCCTACAGGGAAATGAGGAGGCGAGACCTCCAAATATCTTCCATGAGGATGTCTTCGTGCTTTCCACACCTGTTAAATGTGCTCTTGGCTATTGACTTTTTGGGGTTCCTTACATTCTTTCCTCTCCTTCTCCTTTTCCTCTTTCCTATCTCTCAAGAAATGGCTGAATGAGTGATAGAGCAGTTAATAAATGCTAAATTTCAATTACGTATAAACATTCCTTTCCTCTCCTCACCCATCTTTTGGCCACTCCAATTTTTAATGTGTCAGTAGTCTGAAAACAGAAGATTCTCACCTTATACTTTGACTTTTTCCTTTCATTTTTACCCTGTTATTTGGTAACATTTCCATCGATCACTGTAAATATCCTCTAATTTCTTCAGCTGTAATTTTGTTGCTTTTTCCATAACAAGTAGGGAGCTATTTAAAGTTCCAGTGACTCTGATGATTTCAATGACAGGAAGTTGAAATAAAATTCCCCTCAAAAGCCTCAGGAGAAAAAAAAAAAATTAATCTGGTACATTCACCTGGCTTCTCAGAACTATTCAGGGGCCCAAATCCTCTTGATTTCCATGTCTTTGGAGATTTGCCTTTAATGCTTCAATATTCTGTAAAGGTGCTAATTTAATTAAATTATCATTCAGCCTGGTTATACAGATTGGTTTTTTCAGTCTTTCCTGGTGAAGTAGCACCTACAGCTCCTCAATCACTTCTGTTACTGATTTTATCTCTCTTGCATCCCAACCTGAATTTTTTGGCAAGGTTGTTGCCTTCTAGGTTTTTCAGCCTGATTGTCAGGAACGTGATAGGGCCAAGAATAGACTGGAAAATATGGTTCTTGCTAGTCTGTTTCTACAGAGAGGAAATTAAATCCAATGCAAAGAAGCACTTGTTGTCTTGCAGAACTTGGTTAATGTCATGAGAAAGGGAGGGGAAAAAACAGGAAGGGTTAAGGGTGAGGACATTAACAAGAACCCAATAAGGGAACTCAAGAGAAACACCAGGCAGATGGTACATCATCCCAGCAAATACTTGGGCTCTTTTCCTGTCTGAATGCACTGACTGATCTGAGGAACGTGCTGTCTCTGGTCTGTGCAGCTCTCTTGCTCAGAGGTGCTCTGACAATGCATCTCACCTCGTGGTTCGAGCTGCGTTGGCACAGTCAGGGCTGGGGCTGCCGAGGTGCCTGCAGCAGGGCTGGGCTCTGCGTGGCCCAGGGCAGCTCCTTGCAGGATCAGTGTTTAGTTCCACGGGGCAGATCTGCCCTCTTGGCTGGCCAGACTCTGTTGCACAAGTGTCCTGTGGGGTCCCTGTCCTGGGAGCCTGAATGACCCATCCTTGACTTTCTTGGCAGCAATGAGGAATCTCTCAGGTAACCCAGGCAAGGGCTGGGAAGGGCCCAGGTGTCCTGCAAGGGCTGCAGACACCAGGAGAGTTGAGGAGAGGGACCCCTTTCCTCACTAGAAAGTTTCCTCTTTCCAAGGGACTTAAACCTGAAAGAAATGTTTGATCAAATGGTGGAACTCCTCCATCTCCTCAAACCACTCAATGGGGAGTGTGAAGTGTCTTTTTTCTCCATCCTGTGGGGCTTTTTCTGAGTTGGATATGTCTGGTATGATCATGCTGTACTCTGGGGGTGGAAGGAACATCAGCTCAGCATTTTCAGTGGAAGCAGAAGCAGAATTATCCCAGCTTGTCCAAAAACTTGTGTATGGGAAAGGGGTGAGGAGGAAATCTTGGTCTTGGAGGGCTGATGGATTAATTACTGCAACTGTTTGAAGTCCTTCTCTTTGGCCTGGCCCTTCTCTGCCGTGGGGTAACACAGGAGTTACCAGCCAGACGAACCCATGTGTTCAGCAAAAAGGAAAGGAGGTTAAGGGGCAGGATCTGTGACTTTTACCCATCTTGTTTGGGAAGAAAAAGTGTTGTAAAGAGAACACAAACAATTAGGGCATATGCTGAGTTTGTTTATCTTCAGAAGCCTGTGGTAGGTGTGCCAGGGCACTGGTGTTCAGCAATTAACAATAATGGCAGGCGGCAATTAACCACGTCTGCTGTGAGTGGTAATGCGAGTTATTTGTATTTAACCTTCATGATTCATGAGCCACTTTCATTCTGGGAGCTAAAGAGAAAGGGAAGGAATATCTTAGAGCCTGATGCCATCATGTGAAAAACGATCAGACGTCAGTAGTCATAATGAAAAAACTTATACACATAAATAAAAATATATCGATTTTTTTCCCGTTCTTGGCAAATGAAATATAATCATTTATCACACATATACATATATATATATGCATACATACATATCTATGTACATATATAATTTTGTTGGTAACAGTAGAGTTCTATTTCTGGGAATTTCAAGCGTCATTTGCTTTTAGGATCTCAGACTGTACACATACTGAAACCAGTGGAAAAATCCTTATCAGTATCAATGGCTGTTGCATTTGGACTGCTGGGAAAAACACCACCATAGGATTTAGAGGGGTTTTTTTGTTTGGTTGTTCTTTTTTCCCCATGTATTTCTGAAGAAATTAGACTTATTCAGGAAGAGCAGCCTTTACAGGATTCAGTATCCAAAGGAATGTGATGGGACACCCAGACCACTGGAATTAAGCCTGTTCTGATGCCACATCCTTTTCAAGGGTTTCTGAATCGACAGACAGCCTTCATGAATAATTGTCACTGGGACAAGCACGGAGCTGTGTCTTTCATAAAAAAAAAATATCCTAGCCTCAGGGGAAGGAGAGCAAGAAAACCAAAGGATACCTGTGTTGTTCTCTGTTAAAGAATAAATAGCTACTGCATCAGGATTACATACACTCTAAGATCCCTTTTTCTTTTTCCCTGAACCTGAGTTCTGTCACAAAGCTTGTTTTTGGTGCAATGAGGTTTAGCAGCCAGTTCGTCTCATTATTGGTAAACAGACACATTTTGGACAGTTTTCCATTGAGCAGCGTATAAATCTGGGCTTAAATGTAATGAACTGGCTCCAAAAAGTGTACTGGAATATTGATTTTTGTGAATTAGTAAGATATTGGTTTGGGGTTTTTATGGATTAATACTTAGCTACAAGCTGTTCGGGATTTGGATAGAGAATATCCTAGTGGTAAAATGCAATTTTATTTTGGAAATGGAAATGCTTCAAGATGGAAAAATTTGATTGGTGAACAGATAATATTAAAGGGTAGCAAGGGAGAGACACAAAGTGCCTTTATTGCTTATACTCTCAATACAAGTAATAAGTATTGATGACCTAAAAGAAATCCAATTGAAGATTTTTTTTGAAAACAGAGTTTGGAGGGCTGTTAGTTTTGTCTGTGCCTGAAAGTGTCATCCTAGAAAAACAATTAAAATGAGGTGTTTTGGCAGGAAAACAACAATCTTTTTAGCATAAAAAGAAATAATTTAAATTGTGTTCCCATTTATGAAAATGTGTAACTTAGCTTGGAATCAAAAGCTTATTTAACACTTTTAGCAAAATGAAATCTGCTTTCCTCCTGCTGTCTCTGTTTCCATTGGGAACTCCAAAATTTTCCAATAAGAACTTTTTCAGAGGTGAATTTTCTCAGGGGAATTTTCTTTCAAATCCATCCAATAACCCACGTCAGGGAGCACTTCAGATGTTCCACAGTGAGACGAAAGGAGGTCAGGGGATCGTGAGAGGAGCTGAAGGGCTGAGAAAAGTGACTTGAGCTGCAGACTGCCAGGCTTGTGGGGGCAGCAGGGCAGTGGGCTGAGCACGATGGAGAGGCTGAGGGGCAGGAACAAGAATGTTCTCTGGTGCCTGTGGTCACCCTGGGAAGCCCAGCGTGCCCTGGTTACCTCTGAGCCACCAGGCTCTGCGCCAGAGCAAGGGCAGTGGTGTCAGCTGGCACCAGCAGGATCAGCATTTTGAGTTGTACTCCCCCAAAAGGACCTACCCCACAGCCTTTGGGAGAGAACAGCAGAGCCGATGAGTTTTGCCATCCTTCACTTGTCTGTAATTACTCAGCTCTGCTAATGCCAGTTCTGATCCCAAATGTGGTGCTGGGGTAACTGCACTGGTTTCACAGGAGTTAATCCTCAATTGTTCAACTGAGAGCAACATCAAGGCTGTAATCTCTGCTACAGAGCAGCCACAAACACAACAAATAAATAGCCATTGGCATGGCTTCAAGAAATGTGTGTGAACACCAGTTGCTGTTCTCTTGCCATGGAAAGACCTGTAACGAAGCATTCCTGCAGGGAACAGGTTGCACTCGAAATATAAATCAAGTTCAATCTCATCAGACTTGTTAGCTCAGTCTTTGGTGCTGTTTGATGAACAGAGAGCACGTGGAGCCCTGGCACCTGGCTGGGTGGGCATTAACACAGCACTGGGTCAGCACCGGAGCAGGGAGGCGGCGAGGAGAGAGGCTCGGGGGTGGGTGAGCCCTGGTCTGTGTGTGCTTCAGGAGAGATGTGAAACCCTCCAGTGCCCTTCAATTCAAGCAATCTTTGCTGGATCTCAGGGACAGGAGTGGGAACGTGAACACATCTCTGCTCCTAAAGCTCCCAACACGTGGTGCGTGGCTGTCAGGGCAGGCCTGTGGGAAGCACAGCCCAGCACAGCCCATCAGGCAGAGCGTGCAGCCAGCTCCGGGGAGGGATTTGGTGTGCAGCCACGGGATTGCCTGTGAGAGCTCCTTGATCAGAGCAGAAATATTTAATCAGGTCTGTCTCCTGTAACTGTCACGTAGAGAAAACAAGGCTACAAATTGGATTTGTGTGATCAATGGGCAAGAAAGAGCACTTTATCCACCTTAGCAGTGCTGACGTACAGCGCTCGGCTTTGGTGACAGCCAGGTGCCCGTGCTCTGGCAGGGCCGGCTCTCTCCTCTCTGGGGACACGGGCTGCTCTGGAACCATGCATTGATCATTTAAAAATTTTAGCCACAATCTTGTCTTCCTGCATCTCAATAGAAAATCAGCTGCTGAGTTTAGAATGAATGTGATTTTTCTCACAGCAGAATCAAAGGAAGAATTTGCACTGGTTTCTGAGGGCAAGTATTGAACCTGACTAGTCAGGTTGCACAGCAATATTTGGGTACATGAAGGTGTGGTTTGGAATTTATTCACATATGTGAGTGAATTAGGAACCTGCACATTGTTTTTTGAAGTTCAGGGCTGCAGTGGAGAGCACGGTACAGGGGTCTGACTCAAACACAAAGGGGCTCAGAGCCTGAGCAAATCCTCTGCAGCCAGGTCTGGCACCACAAAGCCACTGTTAAACAGATCTTCCAGACCTGACACTTCATAGTTTCAAACATTTGCAAAGCATAAGCACCACAGCAGGTCTTACTGAATCTAATGGCACCGTAAATTTAGTAAATAAATAAATAACATAAAGCAGAGATGATGGGAGCCGTGTCTGAAATTTGTGTCTTACCGAGAACGGGCATGGTGACTTGGCAGGGTCTTTGGAAGGTTTTGAGCTACCTTGATGAATAACAAAACTATTTTTTAAAATTTTCTCTCTTTGTATATTAAAAATGGACTTGTAAAAGAGGGACTGGTGGTCACAGTCTGTGTCCCCAGGAGTCTGGAAGAGGTTGATGGGATGAAGAGTGCAGCTGTGGAACCCCCTCAGAGCACAAAGATCTGTAGGATTGATCTGTAGGACTGCTAATGTTTGGAGCACAACTGAACCCAGGTATGAGAGGGACAGGGGTCATGGACACCACTGACAGGTGTAGCAGCATCGCTGCTAATGTTTGCTCTGTGAAAAAAAAAAGAGCACAAAAAACACCTAAACCTCAGAGATTGGGATCTACAGTGACATTTCCTTACTTCAGGAAATGAAGCTTTTCTGAACAATACCATCTTCTGTCATGCCTAATCAAACTAATTAAAGAACACCACCACACTTTATTAATGTAATTTATCTCTTGCCTGAGGTGAGCTATATTTATGCTCCAGTTACTCAAACATCACTGCTGTGTGTTTGAAGGAATGATGTTATTCAGAGATGTTTGTTCCACAATACCAGGCGGTAATTGAACAAGCGCCTGGGAAATTGGGCATTTCCTACTTGGGAAAAGCTTCTTTGGGGATTGAGTTGCTGCACAGGGATGTTGGTGAACAGGCTGGACTTGGGCATGTCCTTGTTTGAATGGCAGCTGGAGGCCTAGACAAGCCAAGCTTTTCAAGCCAAACCAGCCAAGGCTCATCCCCAAGCACTAAGGGTGAGAAGAGCCTGTTTAACTGAACGCACGTGTTCGCATCATTTAATGAGTCGGGGCTTGGAGGCCAAATTTATTCCAGCTGAAGATCTGGCAGGGAAAGGCTAATATGTGCTGAAGGAGGAAGGAAGGAAGTTAGTTAATTCTGGAGATTAAAAGCATTAAAGAAAATGTGAATAGAAAAAAAGAAGTATTTATTTTAAAAGATATTAATGGCTTCCATGATTGTGCCTCTGATGTAGCCGCGGTTGCAGGGCTCTTGTGCACGGTATCCACCCGCCTTTTGGAGCAGCTGGAAGAAGCAGTTTTACATAATTTATGGAGTAGGACAGCGTGAGACAATGGAAAGCATTGCCCAAAACTGACTGAGGGTTTTTCCTGGTGGTTGCTCACAATTTGTTGCTGTCTGCTTGAATAAAGCAGAAGATGGGGGAGAGCAAGGAGAGCAGCACAGAGCTGTCACGGGCCTGGCCTGCACAGAGGCTGAGACAGCTCCTGGAGGTGCAGGGCTGGAGGCAGAGTGAGTTGGCAAGGGAGGTGCAGCCTCCTGCCTCCCCTGCAGACCTGGCTTTGTCTGCTGAGCTGAGCTGGCTCAAGGCCATTTTGGCCACCTGTCCGTGCTATTTGTCCTCATTTGATTTGAGGCCAGCCCTGGGTGATCTGAGAGGAAACCTCAGTGGGGCTTGGTCTTAAAAGTACACTTGGAAAGGGCATTGCAGATGGTCCTTGTGTACCTGACCTCACCCACACTTCAGGGGGATAAGATGGGCCCTTTCCTACCAGGGGACCTGGCTTTGGGGTGAAGGGCAGCTGAGATCTGCAGACATCTGAAGCCAGAACTGGTCCAAGCTCAGGTAGGGCACGTGCAAAGTGATGGGAGAAACTGGCACAGGCGCGGAGAGAGCAGTGGGAAGCAAACCTGGCTGGGGACGTGGACAAGCAGACACCTCCCCTCGAGCTGCAGCACGTTTCATCTCAGACCTGCGATTGTTGTCAACAGTTTTCAGTGGCACTCTGCTGGCTCTTGTCCAGCCCACACACTGGGCATTAATGCAGTGACTGTGCAGTTTTCCTCAGGTGGATTTAGAGAATTTCACAACTAAATGTAAAGCAGGATGACGTGTGGGGAACAGTACTGTGCTATTTTTTTTTTTTTTAAACTTGGGTTATGTATTTACTGCTTTCCTCAGTGGGTTCTTAAAAAATATCTGACAAGTAGATTCTGTCTTGTAAATAGGTCCAAATGAGTTTTATCTAGAATTTTTTGTGTAAATCTTTTCTACCCTGTTCCCAAGTAGATTTTGGCAGTTTAAAAAGCCTTCTAAGAACAAGGAAAAAGGAGCTTTTATTCTTTGTGAATAAATGAACTGCAGATTTCCTTGGGTAGTGGTTAAAACTGTTTTGGATTCTCCTAGAAGAGAACAGTGACTCGCATCCGTTGATAAAGTACACCTTGGCTCTGTATTAATAACGAGTGCAGTGGGCTGGATCAGATTGCATCTGCCATTGAGAACAGAGGCTTGCTTGGAGGACAGAGCAGGACTGAGCTCCCAGCATGTTGTGTTTATGGCTCCAAACCCAAAGTACAGATTGGAGATTTGTCCCAGGTCAGAGTCTCCTTGACAGCCTGTGCACTGTTGCATACCAAGTGCTCCTGCACAAAAAAGTTGCATGGCAAAAAAATAAATCCCGGTGCTTTAGAGCAAAAGGCAAGGCCTGATGTCTCACATGTTCTAGGAACTGCCTCCCAGACTGCCAGCTCAAAATTCAGGGTGAAAACAACAAAAAAAAAACCCAAAGCCACGGTGAAGATGTCAGGATGATGTGTAAGGTGCAAACTGGGAGAGCCTGTGGTAAAAGAAGGATAGAAATTATTTTGGAATAGAAAAACATGACTGGGAAGGTAACTGAATACCATGTTGAACATGCTGATTTTTCTTCCTGATGATTAAAACAAGAAAAGTGACACTACAGAGCTGATCATTAGTGTAACTGTGATTTTAGTGCTATGTAGGATAATTCCTTTCAACAGTGGAGAAATGGCAAGAAATATGCCAGAGACAGAGGATCTATTAACAAGTAAGTCAGCTGGGGCAAGCAGAAATTCATGTAATGTGCCATGAGCATGGTGAGATCCAGAAAAGGCATAGAAGAAAATGATAAAATGCATGGCACAGAAAGCAGTCATTCTGTTGGAAAAAGCTGTCATAGCAAACACAGAGCTTTGGCAGTTCATGCAATCAAGAAACAGCAATTAATTGAAACTGGAAGAGATATTTTTCCAGACATAAACCTGGCTTTCTGAGATATTCTTCCAGATATAAACCTGGCTTTATATTTAGACATATTAGCTCTACCAAGCCCTGTCCTTCACTGCTTCGTACTTCTCAGGCTGTCCCTGACCCTGCTGCCAAAGGCTCTTCAAAGGCTGTGGTCATCCAAGACCCTCCTGTGGCCATTGGTCCTGCCTGGCACCGGGTCCTGCCCTGTGGCAGGTGGTGGCATCTCCCCACACTGCCAAGCCAGTGTGACCCTCTGGGAGCACAGGGAGGCACAAGTGGTGCTTGCTGAAAGGACAGCAGCAAGTGACTCCTGCTGGCATCGCCCAGGACAAAAAATTGGCAACGTAGATTTTCATTAAAAGGAAAACCTGAGCATCTAAGATTTCTGTCTTGAAATCAGTGACCTGTGCCTGGAAGAGGGTAAGATACTGCAGTTCAAAAGAGTCTCAGTCTTGCTCCCTGCCTCAATAAAAATGAGAGAAAGCAGGATTACAGCTGAAAGGGAATTGGTTTTGGATGCTCCAGGGCAGTGCACAGAAATAAAGCCCCCTCTCCTCCCTTCTCCCTGGGGCTCGGGCAGGCAGAGGAATCAGAGCAGAATTTAACTGGTTCAAGAGAAGCTGAATGAAAGAGTTTGGAAGCCCTGCCAGATTTATCACTTTATTCATTATTTATGCAGACAGCAGCTGCAAAACAGATTTAGGGACTGACTACAGTAAATAAATGGCTGACACGGCCCCGCTTTGGCACTTCATGGCTGTGGTACCCACGTGCTGATTTTGGTTCAGATACTGGTATTAGAAGCAGCACCCACCCAAAGCTGACGACTCGTTGTGGGTGACAGCAGCAGAGCAGAGCTGGACCCGTGTCCTTGTGCTGGGGCTGTCAGGGGGGTGTGTACAGCACAGAGCAGGGGCTCTTCCTCCAGCGTCTGCCAGGTGATACAGATACTGCATGGGAAATCTCTTGCTGGAGCTGTGGGGTGTCTGTCCCTTCCACCACGCAGGGTTACTTGGAGCACAGTGCTCCCAGTACCTTCAGGGACTTTGCTGTGTCCTCCCCCGGGCCACGGCTGCTCCCGGGGCAGCAGCAGCAAAACACAAAAGAGGGGAGCTCTATTTTCTTTTTCTTTTTTTATGAGGCAGATAATGCATCTTGTTCCAGCTGCTGTATTTCATACATCTGTCTTGGCCAAAACAGAGCTTTAATAATAGATGTGGGGAGAAGGCAGTGACTGAAGGTTGTGTAGCTTGTATAAAACCATTGCTGAACGTCCAGGGATGACACAGCCTCTCGGCACGGTTTGAACTGTCTGTGCTTACAGCAAACGCATCCCATTTAAATCCCTGTCTGTCCTCCTCGGTGGTGGCATCCGGCCCCGGGCTGTGTGCAGGGGATGGCTCTGGGGGAGCAGCACTGCTGTCTCTGCCTGCCCTCGGGGCACACCCCCGTCCCCACGGGCACGGCTCCCGGGGAGCTGCAGGGGGCAGGGGGAGATGCCCAGCTCCGGGTGGGCCCTGCGGTGGGCTCCTCTGCTGCTGGCACTCGTTATGAGCATCCTGTGGCGCTTGGCAGCAGTGGGGCCATTAACCTGAATGTCCTGGCCGAACTCCAGCCTGCCTAATTGCATCCTGCCCGAGAGGCAGTATATTCCCAGGGAAGAGTCAGGTGTGGAAATTGCTCCTCGCTCCCTCTCCTAAGCAATGTTACACGAAGGGTGGTTTAGTGCTGAAGATGAAACCTGTTTTATTCAGAAATCTAAATCTGGATGTAAGGATGTAACAGAACACAGGGTCTTCCACGCAATGCCCAGGCTCCCGAGCAGACCCAGGTGCAGGACGTGGATTTTGCCTTCCTGCAAATTTTTCACATTCCTTTATTAATAACAAATCTCCTAAAATCTGTTTAAGCTCATTACTTGCAGCAAATAAAAATACTTCACTTTCAAAATACTTTCAAAAAGGAAACAGATGGTCCTGAATGTTGAAGATCTGTTTGAAATGTATTTTCAGCCCACTGTCTGGAACTTGTCTTGAGTTGTAAAGGAATCGCAGTTTAATTACAGGCGCTGCAACACTAACGCTGTGTAACCAGGGGATCCTCCCAGCTTTGTGCATCAACCCGACTAATGGTCCTGTGTCATTGCTAAAGGGAAAGATTTATGCATTTGTTGGACGGAAAATAACGCTGGGTCTGGGGGCTGCTTCTCTGAGACCAAAGTGTTCCTGCGTTAGAGTCAAGAAGTTTTGCTGTTAAACTGGAGTGGACGGAAAAATTGCATTATCTGGGCTGACCTGGCACCCTGCCTGTGGGTGTGGTGCCCCTGGATGGTCCCTGCTGATCTCACATTTATATCAGAGAGTGAAAGCTGGGGAGTTGTGCAAAGAGCCCAGACAGCAGCTAAACCCTGTGTGTACAGCACTGCAGCCTGCAGTGCCTGAGCATTTCTGATGTCTCTGGATTTAAAGCTGTGTTTGGGAAAGCACAGACTCCAAGCAGAAGCATTGGTTATGGTTTTTTCCCACAGGGACACCTCAGGAGGTTAATTCAATCTGTGTTACTCCATAGCTCCTGCTGGCACATCATCCAGTTTCCATAGCCAGTGTCCTGCTTCCAGCTGAAACACAATATGGTGCTTTAAAAAAAAATTAAAAAAAAAAAAAATCACACAGCTGCTGTCCTGTAGGACACTGTGCTCTCAGATGACCCATGGGCATGGCTTGGCAGGTGGATATGATCACCCCAAATTAATGGGTGGAGGAGGAAAACCTGCAGCCAGAGCTGAGGCAGAGGAGGGGCTCCCTGTGGGTGCCCCAAGGACAGCACCCACAGGGCAGGTTTGCCCATTTCTCGGAATAATAATAGTAATAACTAATAACAGTTATCAACAAATTGGTCAGGGCAGAGTTTATTAATTTGAATTTTCTCTGACACACCTGAAGTTCCAAGCAGTTGGCAGGGAGGGTGTGAGTGGTGCTGCTTCTCTCTGGAGCCAGGTGTCCAAGGTTTGCCAGGGCTGGAGTCTTTGGGATCTCCGATGCTTTTCTGCCTGGTGGGACCCTGGATGTGTTTGTAGCAGGACAACAACAAATGGTGAATAAAGTGCATCTGAAATGAGGCTCTAAATGCATCATTTCAGGAATTACAGACTGTTGAACGAATTTATATTTGAATAACATCATTGAACACCAGTCTGGTAGTCAAGCACCTATAAATAAAAAAAAAAGGTTGTCAAGTAAAGGGGGGTTATTTTAGAAATTAATGACTTGTAGGATTTTTATGTAATGTATTTTTGTTGAAACCTTATTTTGTTGAAGCCTTATTTTTGCCTCAAATCTAGGACTTGAGTTTTCTCACTTCCTCCCCTCATCTTTTCACAGGAAGATTGGACTAGCTGTATAAAGTGAGGGTTTAGGGAGGAGGCTTTCTCAGCTTCTTTCTAATAAAATTATGGAGAAAGAAAAGGTCAAGCAAGGTTTCACTTATCAGATTTTCTATCAGTTTTTCTCCTATACCTTAACTGAAAAATAATGGAAAATGGGAGGTATTTTTAAAAAATAGTCAAAATGAAAACTTCTGTTTCCCAGAAAATAATAAGTCAGAATTTTCTCTCGAAAAATGGTGAGCGACAGGTTTCCAACCTTGAAAATACTTCTTGTCCCCCCTCTGCCTCCTTCACCCCCAAGTTCAGCCAGCTCTGGCATCATGCCCAAGTGCAGCAGAGAGAAGATGTCTCACGGTTACTCTCTTTGGCAAAAGAATGTTTCTGAGCTTGTTTTATTTGGATGATGATGATGATTATTATTATTATTTTGTTTCTGCTTGTTTGTTTTTGTTTGAGACATAGAAATCTCTATTATTGCAAAACAAGCTCGTTTATCCTCAAGGAAGAGAAAATCCCACCAGACGGGGCAGTAAATGTTTTGCTCCCGCCTGGCTGTGACTGCGCTTGGGCTGCTGCCGTGCCCGGGGCGGGGGCTGGCAGGTTCCCCGGGCATCCCCCCCTCTCCGGGGGCTGGCCCGGCTCCGCAGAGCCACCAGCATGGCTCAGAGGGCTGGTTTTGAGGTTTTTCTTCATGGCAGGCTTCACAGGTTGGCTTGGTTGAGGGTTTTGGGCGGTTCAGCCTCTCTCTGCCCGTGGGTTGAAGATCCCTCGCATCCCCAGCCCAGGAGCTGCAGGGGTCGGTGGGGTGACGCTGTGGGGAGCTGGGCCAAGCCCCTCGCTGGGGTCCCTGGGATCAGCGAGCGCTCCTTTTCCAGGGCTCAAACGCATTTCCCGGCGTTTTTTCCTCAAACGCACACCTGATTTCATCGTTCCCTTCGCACCCAAGGGCGCATCTCTGCGTGCCCATTCCAGAGCTCTGGTTATGTTCCCCTCTGTTAATTTTTAAGTGACCATAAAACACGACCTGGGGGGGAGCCTGAACTCTCCTGGCAGCAGCCCCTGCTTGCCCGGGAGGGCGCAGGGCAGGGGCCGAGCCCGTGCCGGCCCCGGTGCCCAGCCCGTGCCGGCCCCGGTGCCCAGCCCGTGCCGGCCCCGGTGCCCAGCCCGTGCCAGCCCCGGTGCCCAGCCCTGCTGCGGGGCCGCTCCGGCAGGAGGGGAGCGGCTCTGCCCCCGGGGGCTCCCCCAGCCGCGGTGCCCCGTGCAGGGCACTGCCCCCAGCTCCCGTGCCACCCCTGCAGGCATGAGCACTGAGGGGACACCAGGGGGCTCCTCGCCTTTGCTCCGG
>VWZW01006865.1:582018-601350 GCA_013397115.1 Edolisoma coerulescens
TGCCGGCCCCGGTGCCGCTCCTTTGCCGGCCCCGGTGCCCAGCCCGTGCCGGCCCCGGTGCCCAGCCCGTGCCGGCCCCGGTGCCCAGCCCGTGCCAGCCCCGGTGCCCAGCCCTGCTGCGGGGCCGCTCCGGCAGGAGGGGAGCGGCTCTGTCCCGGGTGCTCCCCCAGCCGCGGTGCCCCGTGCAGGGCACTGCCCCCAGCTCCCGTGCCACCCCTGCAGGCATGAGCACTGAGGGGACACCAGGGTGCTCCTCGCCTTTGCTCCGGGTCTCTGAGCAGTCGGGTTTGTGCTTGGCACCTTGGCACGGCGCAGGAGCTTCATCCTGAGCGCGATCGGTGGCTCGCTGTTGGCGCCGGGAGGGAGCAGGAACGGGTACCTGTGCAAAACTCGCCGTCTGTCCCCCCGAGGAGGCTCGGGATCCATTCGGATCCCGCTGTGTGAGCCCGGCAGGGCTGAGCTGCTGTCAAGCGCCTGCCCGGACAAATAAAGCCATGGGAGGCAGCGTGCTGGCACCAGAGTTTCACTGAGTGAAATCGGGTTTGATAGTCTGAAACAATACCATCACCTGATGTCTAGCTTCCAGTTTCTTCATCAGATAATTTTTTTTTTTTTTTGTAATAAAATGACAAACTAGAAATCCTTTTAATTTGTTTCAATAGAATTTGGAAATTTGGGGGTTTTTTTAGGTTAGCCAGAGCAAAATTTACAGGAATAAGTTGAAAGGAATGAAACTTACCTGCAAGTGCTTTTTGTTCCTTGGGAACACCTTGCTCCTTCTAACAGCTTCCATCTGATCTTTGGGACCCTTCCAGGGTAAAGCTCAGACAGTCAGCCTGTGAAGTGCTCTGTTTGTGTTCTCTTGTGTTACAAGGGGTGATCTCGTTGCTGCAAGCCTGCAGCGTGGGCAGTCCATGCCTGGGACCTTGGGTACCTTGATATCATGAAGCTGCAGTGTGGGGTCTCAGCCCAAGCAGTTTCAGCAATTCTAACCTCTAGCACTTTTAACAATTCTTGAATGTGCTTTGTAGTCTTCCAGAAGATGGATCTTGCAACTCTCCCCCCAAACATGTAATCTGAACACCCACTTCAGAGCTTCCCTGATGTAGATTAATGCACTAGGAATGGCATTTTATGAAAATATAGAAAATTACCCGCCGATTTTTTTGATTGCCAAATACTAGGAGTTTGCTTGACACAAATACCAGCAGCCCCTTCTTGGAGGCGTTTGTTCTTGCATTTGGACCTGTGACCTAAGATCACACATAGCAGAGTTTTTCTCCCAACCTCGTTGCAGACAGTTTCTCCCTGAACATAAGCTCATTGTTCTCCAGCTGTAATTAGACCAAGTGTTATGACAGTTGGTAGGATTACAGCGCTTTGATAAATGACTTGTTTCTCAGAAGAGAAGGTTTGTGAAAACAAGACCATTCATCTCATTTCTCGCTCATTTCCTCTGCCCAACTTCCTTCTTGAAAACATGTGTATGGACTGGGATGTGAGCTAAGGGAAGGTTTTGGTGCTTCCCACAGCCTGTGGCTCTGCGTGGCAGCCCTGCCCTGGAGGCTGTCAGCTTTTCCCCACTGTGGTGTCGTCTCACAGCTGGCAGGAGGGCTCTCGGCTCCTGCAGGTCTCTGATAAAGATCCCTTGGGTACAACTCAGCTGGTGCTGTGAGCCTGGAGTCAAGAGATGGGCTGGGAAGTGTTCACTTTGTGATTCTGTAATTGTGATTTTGTTGGTGAAGCTGTGCTGTGGAGGGCAGGGGCACTCAGAGCCGTGTCCCTCCCGGCCACAGCTGCTGCCGTGGGCCTCACAGACCTGGGCTCTGCACCAGGGCAGCTGGACTTGCCTCTCAGCACAAATTTACCTCCTTCCAGGGGGTTCTGATGGCTGATTATCAATAGTTAGTGCAGCCCTTTCTGGCCATGCTGGACATTTAGAGGGATTTCAAGGTCATTTGGCCGTGGCTGCTTTTCCAAGCTGGTTGGAGCGAAGCAGGAGGGCTTCCCTGTGAAGTTCTGCATGCTGGTGTTAATCATTTATCTATTTTCTGAGTAATACGTGTGTCAGAGCTCAAGACAGTAGCTTTTCTGAGGTTTGAACAATGGTGACCATCCATTCCACTTTACAGCATAGTTTTTTATCTGAAATTGGGTTTTAGGCTTTCCTCTGTTGAGCTCTGTGACTGATCTTAAAAGCTTCTTGATATATTACCCAGGCCTATTAGATTCTACTAGACCTCTCTATCACCAAGAATTGATTTCCCCCTCTTCCCCCCTTAATGCTTGAACTCAGAAGGCCCTTAGGGCTTCTGGCTTAATTAAAAATTAAATTTACAGATCATTTCTCAAATCATCCCTTGAGCAGCCAGTAATGATGATCACCTCTGAGTGGTGTGTGTCACTGTCATTTGAATGTGCTGTGTAGTAAATAGTGATGTGTCCCCTCTGTGAACCCTGTGAGGAGCAAGCTGCCCTGTGCTGCTCTCTGTTTATTTATGTGTATAATACAGAAATCTGTGTGCTTTGAGTCCTGGTGATCTCTACCCCACTCCATCTTCAGTCACTTTTTTTCTTCTTACCATAGCAAAGGAGGGAGCGAGTTGTCCTGCATTTATGGACACTTCTGTTTGTTTTGAAAACTGTTTTCATCTCCCCCAATTGCTTCCCCTACAATTTGAAGGTTTTTTTTTTTTTTGTTCCTTTTGCTGGGATATTCCGTTTCCGAAAATCCTTTTTCTTCCAGTTGAAAGGAAACTCATGTTGCACACGAAGAGAATAGGAAAAAGCTGCCAATCCAAACGGGTACAAAAGGTTCTTGCTGTGATGCTTCACAACAAACACACTGCTGAGAGTGTGTGAGGTGTTTCAGTGTTACAGGTGGCAGAGTTCATGGCAAACAGATAATCCAGCTAACTGTGCCCCCTCTCATGAGCGTTCTCTGTGAGCCAACCCACTAAAGGCTTTCTCCTCTTGCACAATTTGCCTGAACTTCTTTAATCCGTGATGAATCTGCCAAGAGCTTTCTCTGATTATTTACTGTTCATCCTATGCAATTGATTGTACAAAGCATTTGCTATATTTGCTTTTTTTTTGTTGTTGTTGTTTCGTGGGTTATCTGTGTGTTTTGAAATAGAGAATTAACATTAATGAGTGGTGAACAGCTTTGCTGATGCACAGGCCTCTGCCCTCGTGTGATGTAGGTGTTTGCATGAAGCCACTCTGAGCATCTGTGCAGGCACAGGGGGGTGATTGCTGCTGGGCTGAGCACAGACCTGCAGACTTGTGCAGGTGAGACATCTGGGGCTCCATCCGTGTTTGCTTTCTCATCAGATAAGTGCTTTTCTTCCCCTTGTGTATTTATTTGTCCACTCAATTCCATATTGCATTTATTTTTGTTCCCTTTCTGTGTCCTTTTTCTCCACCATTCTAAAAGGCTCTTACCTTAATACTTGAATTTTCTCTGGCTCTTGAGTTAAATGTGCCTTTTTCTCACCTGATCTCAGTAGTGCCACGTGAAGCCAGAAACTCGTTTTGCTTATTTCTTGATTTGGCCAGCTTGGCCATTTCTCAGTGCTCCTCACAAGTGTTTTAGGGAGCTGTCTGTGCTGTGTCACACCTTTTGAGCTGTCCTGGGTGGGCCTGTGCCCAACAGCCTCAGCTCCACCAGCCACACCTGCACTGTGTTGCTCTGATCTGTGGCTCAACCTTGCTGCTCTCTTCCCTCTCCAGACACCACTCTGTCCTATTTCCAGATATATTTTTACTCATTGAGGTCCTAAAAGAGAGGCTAATCACAAGACAGTCCCAGGGAGGATTTGGCCTAGAGATACTTTGCCAGGTCCTCTGCACTCAAGGTTGAATTTTGATGGGGATGAACATTTAACAGCTCTGCAAGTGGTCTCTGAGCTGAAACCCTGCAGTAATAGTGAAGAACAGACTCAGGAAGGAAAAAACTGACCCTTTGAAGGTCTTTTTACCAAAGGAGTACATAGTTTAATAATTGTTTGAATTATTCTGGTGAAAGCCCCTTGCACTCTAAGAAACATCACTAGAGAGCAATGAGTTAGCCCCAGCTGAGGGGCCGAACCATTGACCTCAGCTGCTGAAGTGCAGGGCCTGCTCGTGCCTGTGTGAATCTGATACTCAACTGGTGGCACCAAAGGAGCAGCTATCCTCCAGATTCTGGGGGGTAAAAAGAGCAAGAACTGTCTAGAGTATTCCCTAAACCAGCCAGGGCTGCTTTGAAACAGTGGCTTGAATCCTCTGTGATGTGCAGAACCCTAAAACTCCCGCAGTGAAAGTTTGAGCTGCCTAAATCGGGGGTCTGTGCATCGCTGCCAGCTGCAGACCCCCGGGAGCAGCGCACGGGAGCCTCTCCCGCCAGCTGCAGCCAGCGGCGATGGAGCGATCCCTGGCTCCTGGTCCTGCGGGGCCGGGGGGATGTGCTGGGCCATGGGGAGCGCTGTCCTAGGGCCAGGGGATGCTGAACCCCTCTGAGAGCATCCCAGGGCGGATGAGCTGAGCAGCGCCCCTGCCCCTGCAGCGCTCTGGGGTCTGAGGGGCAGGGCACCGCTGCTCTCCATCAGCAGTCGGTCGTGCGGTCCTTTCCTGGCCAGGCGGGCAGGACGGGCTCGGTGCCAGCGCTGCAGGAGCGCCCGGCCGCCTGTGCCACGGCAGCCGGGCACCGAGGGCACCGGCAGCTCCCACCCCAGCCGGGGCTGCGGGGCGTGAGAGCGGATGGGCAGGCGGGGTACGCCACCCGCGCCTCCCGCTCCCAGCAGCTCCACGGCTCTCGGAATGAAGGGAACGGCCTCCCCCGGGTGTTGCTCTGGAGCCTGAGCGTGTGAGTGTGCCACAGACCGCCCCGGGGCTTTCTCGCACCCCGGGCTGTCACAACTGATGGAGGCCGAGCCACCTCCGGCATCACTGACTCGCTGTTTCCTGTTCCCTTCCCTCAGTTCAGGATGTTACTGCGTGAAAAGTCCTCGTTCCAGATCTCAGCTCGCTCCAGGGGGGTCCTGAATCAATAGGTCGGGTTTTTGGCTTGGCAGCTTACCGCCGAGTTGATGTGCTGCTGTTTGAGGCTGCTTGATTTGGGCTCCCAGGCGGGAAGGCAGGAGCGCGGCTGGCCTGGGGCAGCCTGGGCACGGCAGCGATCCTCACCTCCCTCGCACGGCTCGGGCAGCGCTGCCCTCGGTTTTCCCCCAGCATCTCAGCACGGACGTGTCCGGATGATGAGGCTGCTGCCCGTGGCAGCGCCTGCCAGCAGCACCACACCGATCCTGGTACAAAGCCCTGGTGGAAGAGGAGTCCTGCTCCAGCAGCAAGGGGAAGGGATGCTGCTGGACTTGCTCGTGTAGTCCTAAATAACAGCCTGTTTATCTGTGCTCTTTGATAGTGGGTTATTTCCTAGAGTAATGTTGTGTATCAAAATAACCCAGAAACATCTGATTGCCTGTAAAAGAGAAAAACTATAGATTGCAAGTGCTCTAAAGCTGTTCTAAAGTAAATCTGTCCTGTGTAACTGCAGAAGGTTATTGAACATGGCCAGAAATTGTGTCTGTGGGGCTCCTGTTTTAGATTGGGTGGATGTTTCTGGGGTGTCCTGAGACCAGTTCAGTCCTAAGGGCACCTGTATGTGCCTAAAATACAACACTGTACCGAGCTCTCTCGCCCTGTCTTGTAGGATCCTTAGTTCTCTGAGGCTGTCTGATGTGAACTGCCTGAAACTTTGGCAAGGAACCCTCTGACTCGCACAACTTTCCCTGGGAGAAAGCTCTGGGGTGGGTGAGAAGAAGAATGCTTGTGTGGGATCAGTCAAAACAGTGATTTTATTTCTGATCTGTTATCATAAGGCATGTTCCCATGCCAAACTAAAAAGAATTCCAAATGAAAAGTAGCATTAGAGAGAAAAAAAATAAAAAGACAGTTTTTGCAATAACGCTTTTTTCCTTATTCCTTCCACTTCTCCCTCCTCCTCCTTTCCTGTGGTGTTCTGGCAAAATCTCTGGTATCTTGCCAAGTATTTAGCAAGAAAATGGTTCCGTTTTAGTATCTTTTTGACAGATCCATCACTGATCATTCTCTGGAGTCTGCCCTGTCTGCTCAACAGCTGGTTCTGCTCAAAGAGTCTACTGGAACTATTTGTGTGTGTTTGTAAATGATGGCTTTAGATAATGCCCACATAGATAATTGTACAGTCCTGCTGTTCTGGCACAGTGACACTTCACATTTGCTGTGCACAGGAGCAAAGGATGATGCCAGGTACACAGGATGGGACACAAGCTGTGTCTTCCTTTAGTGTGTACTTGAGCTGTCATGAGCAGTCATGGCAGGGCTGACCTCTGGGGAGGGGGCAGCTGAGCCTTGCTGGGCTTTAGGGGAGTTTGTACCACATCAAGTGAGCTCAGAATCTTCCCGTGCTGCTTTGGGGACTGGTTTTGAGCAGCTGTAGCTTGGGCCAGTCGTGGTGTTCAGATACATCTTCCAGTGAGGGATGCAAGAGGGCATCACTGGCACAGGAACACAATTGCCCCATTATCTGAAATGGCCTCTTTATCTACATGTGGGGTGCAAACAGAGCTTCTGGGGTTCAGAGGCACTGCTTCAGCTCTTGGGGCCGTTGGGTTCTGTGGATGTCCCAGTGCTGAAGGAATGACATTGACTTCAAACCTGGTACCTGTTGGATGTGTTCTTGAGTCCTTATCCCAGCTCCTCAGGAGCGTCTGGCACGCACCAGCTCAGAGGCAGGAGCTCTCCCTCTGTCCCCCAAGCTGAGCAGCTCTGATTTGTGCATGTCCTTCCTGCTGAGGGCACGGCTGGTGTTCCTCTCCCTGCCTGCAGGTTACCTGTGGACTGCTTTGCAGTGAAGCAGCAAAGAAGCTGGTACTCTCTGTACTGATAAAAATGCGAAGAAACGGATGTGTGTGTATCTTTAACAAATAGAATTAAACCCTCCTTTCTCCTCTGCCTTCTGCTTCTCCTGCCAATCCGTGCCACCAGTCCCACTTGGAGACCCAGTTCCACCGAGGCTGTACTGCCTGTTTGTACAAATGTTATATGTGTGTTTGTGTAAGCTTGTTTGATCTGGTGGTTTCAGAGGAAAACATTGAAGCAGCCCCTGCGCTGCAGCACGCTGCTGTGTGTCCAGCACACCTGGGCTCTGCTGCAGCAAGATAAGCAGAGCAGCCTTTTCAGGCTCCCCAGCAGAGCTCAGATGGTCATCTCAGGGGACTGCTTTGCCAGCAGAAGTTTGTGCTCGCCCTGCTGAGCCCTGTGTCTTGCCTCCAAGCTTGTTTTCTCTCTACTGACTTGAAGTAAATTAGCTTCTACCCTCATTCTCTCTTCCCTCACAAAAATAAAGAGAGGAAAGAAAGGATAAGAGCCAGCTTGGGAACTGTTGCATATGTGAATGCAATTTTAAAGTAGAGTTCATCTGTTTTTCTTGGAGGCTGCAGTTGGTGTGTGCAGCCGTGCTGCTTTCCCTGCTCCCACCAGGCTCCCAGCAGCCTCGGGAGGGTCCAGCTCTGCATCCTGTCCTGCACCCGAATCCTAACGCAGCCAACTGGGAAAGTATCTCTTGCTTTCTCTGCTCCTGCTGAGTGCTGCTCTCAGCTCGGTTATTGCTCAGCCGTGGAGATATTGCTGCCTGATTTATATGGCCTCTCTCCTTCTTGCTCCTCTGCTGCTTGAGCACAGCCATTATAAAAGCCATCTGCAGCTTGTGCCTTTATTCCTTGGGTTTCTAGGCTGGCAGATGGTACGGACAAAAAAAGAGCCTTCCTCTGTCTAAATTAAGCAATAACACATCAACTTCCAATCACATTCTTATTATCACCTCGTGATCGCACTTTCATAAAATCCCCCTTTCCACAGCTAAGCATGATAGATACTTCCCAGCCTTATGGCTTGTGTCTGAAAGGAGTCTCTGTGCCACAAGCCCTAAAAGGACATTTCAAGAAATTACACACCTGTCCTTGCCTCCTACTTTGCAGTTTGCAGCAGCTCTGCCCAGCCAGCCGTTTGTTGCTGCTGAAATAAAACCTGGATGAATTCCTGTGTTTGGTGGGGTCAGAGCTGAGCCTGGCTGCTGTGCTGGTGGCTGAACGGGCTGCTCATCATCTCCTGTGCTCTCATTTGGTGTGAGTTTGGGCATCACTGCAGTTCAGAAGTCTCATTTTTAGAGCTTTTATCTTGTCACCATAAAAAGCAATAATTCGATTCTGTTGGGTTACAGATTTTTTTTTTCCTTCCTTTGACCTGCTGGTTTATTATCTTTTCCTCATTTGGCCTAATTAAAGTGCTGTGTACAGCAGCTTGTTAGACTTAACCACGTTCCTGCATCACTCGGGGAAGTGCATCTTCCCTGATCGCTTTAGCAGCGAGATTGGCCCTGGGCAAAGAATTTTTAGCAAATCACTTGACTGGCTGAACATCACCTCCTTTTTTGGGTCGTGATTTGTCTGTGGCAGATCCTTGTTCTTGTTTCTCCTAATGATTTCCTAGCTAATTCCTGTGACTAATTTCTGGGCTGGGGTTGCTCACCCTGGCTCCCTGTGACTCGGCACTTGTGGTTCAGGCTGCTCCAGCTGGACCTGTAATTTGTAGAAAATGCTTTGGTTTCTTGATTGAATCAGTCTAACCACATCAATGCTTAATGTAAATTCCAAATTTTCTTGGACGTTCTGAATATTTTATTCAACCTTTCAGCTTTACTAAAGACTTCCTTTGTTGCATGTGGAAGTTGAACACAAAAAATACAAAGAAATTAATTACAGAAAATGTTTGTTTTAACCCTGGCTATTTTATTATACTTTTTTTTTTTTTCCCACTATTCCCTTGGTTCTAGTTTCTAGTATCCCCATCACCCTATAAAACAAGCTGGTTTTTTTTCTAACTGGAAGAGACACCCTGCACCCAAAGCCTGGGGGAGCAGAGGTGACACTCAGGTGTTGATGTAGCAGGGGAGACCTGTGGCCCAAGGTAAACTCTTCTGTCTTTGTGCTGCAGCAAATGCTGAACTTTGCCCACTCAGAGCAGTAACTCCTCCTTGGTCTAGCCTGGGTGTGAGCAGGCTGAGAGCAGATGAGTTTTGCAGCTGGTTCCTGCACGAGGCCCTGGGGCTCCGTGGTTCAGCACAGTCGTGCAGGGTCACAGCCAGGGCTGGGTCACGTCCTGCACTTGTGTCCCTCAGCCCCCTCCGGTGCCCTCCTCAGCTGGGGCAGCTCTGTGCCCTCAGGTGGGCAGTGCCTTACTGCCAGGAGGAGCCTTGCACTGTGCAGCAGGGGATAACTCCCGGCAAAAATGAAAACAAAGTGCTGAGTTCTCTCTGCACAGTGCTCTAATGGGAAAATATGCTGACTGTTTTCTGCTCTTCCCTCAAAAACTGATGTGTTTGTAAATTCTGAGCGAGTACTGACAGGTGACTAATTTATTTTTGTCAGCTTAGCAACAAAGCCTACCCTTTGCCACCACGTTCATTTGTTATGGCAGTGCGTTGGCTGACATTGAGATTCATTTGGGTTTTTAATGTATCTCAGTGATGCAGCATCACAGCTATTCAGCTGCATTCCTCTCTTTTTCTTCTAAAACTAATTCATTTCTAATTTCTCCCATTATTTCCTTAAGCTCTGAGTGCATCTATGGACAGGCATTTACAGCTTTCCTAAGGTGGAAAGCCTAAAGCTGCAGTCTGGAGGCTCACGAGGTCATTGCTGACTTCCACCTCCTTTTTTACAACCCAAAATGCAAGGAGAAATGGGAGAGGAGTAGATGCAATTTGATTTTTTTTTTTTTCTCTCTTCTGGGAGATGCAATGTGCCATTGCCAAAAAAGATCGAGGCTGAGGTGCCATCAAGCCCATGAATGTGTCAGTGAGTGCTGTCAAAGTTAGCAGAGCCTGGAGCAGTGACAGCACTGAGCTCTGTGCTGGCTGCTGCAGGTGGGAGTGAGCCCAGCCGGCCCCGGCAGTGCCACGGGAAGCACAGGGCAAACCCTGCACGTCATTCTGGGGAGACTGGTGTTGCAGCAGTCATCTGGGAACAGATCCAGAGCTGCTCTGAAAGGCAAAGGCCTGGGAAAGTAAAGGGCTGGACCTTTTGTGTTTCCTGTGCATCTCCTGTGTAGCTCCCATCGCAGAGGGAAGATCATCCCCTTGACCTGCTCCTGTCCCCTCCTGTGGGTGTGACCCCAGGGGCAGCAGGACTCCCCAGCACCACCCAGTGCTCTGATGGTCAGCCTGGGACTGGCTGCAGTGTCTGACCCTAGGCAGTGGTGCCAGGATGGCACAAAGGTGGTTCCCACGAGTTTTCTCACCACGGCGGGTGGGTTGTGCCCCAAGAGCACATCCCTCACCCAGAGCGAGCCACGTGTGTTCCTGTCCTCGCTGATGGGAGACAGCAGCCACCCCTCCAGATGTGCTTTGCTCTGCCGATGGCTCAAGTCAGCTGTGCTGAATCTGGTCCAAAGTCTCCAGGCATCCCTTGTGCTGGGAGAGGCCTCTCACTGCCCTGCCTCCCACTGCCTCTGGAGCACCTCACGTGGCCAAACATCCACCGATCTCAGCTTTGACAGGTTTGCTCATTAGGGTTTCTTGTCAGTCTCCAGCAGGAGCTTATGGATGCAGTATGGAAAAAGCCAGAGGCCAGGGCAGGCATCACTTGGTGCTCATTTGTGTGCTGTTAGTGTAAATAAGCATAGTAGCAATCTTGGAAATTATTGGTTGAGGGTTTTTTGCACATCATTCTTCAGTAAAGGAAATGCAGCAATGGCTTGAACAGGTCTGTGTCCTCTCATCTTCATGCAGAAATTTACAGCTGCTGGACCTTTTTATTTATTTTCAACAAAGTTGCTGCAAGCATCTAAACGTTATCAGTGCCCATGTTGAAACATATTTTTATAGCACGTTTCTAGACCCTTTAACTTCAACACGGCATTGAACAGCTCAGGGATGGCGCCATCTCAATTATCTGTCCTCTGTGCTTTCCTCTCAGCTCTCAGACACGGGCCCCGTGCTAACCATACATCACTGTGAGACTGGCTTCAGAGCACTAATTGACACAGAATGAAATTCAGAGCAGGAAATAGAGAGACTTCAGCATTCAGTATGAACAGACTGCAAATTAGTGTTACTGCTGTAAAGGTTAACTGAGACTGAGAGCTGCTCTCTTACTGCCATGTCAGCTGAATGTTTCCCTCTTTTTTGGGAAATAGCCATGATTGGCATCTGAGGAGTAGAGGGAAGGAGAACACCTCACCCTGAGGAAATCCTACAGCAGATTGCACACGAGTGTCAGCTTCAATCAGAAGTAGCCATCTGAACTTCCCAGGCAGCTGAGAAACTCCTGAGCTGGCAGGTCTTCAAAATACCCCAAATCTTGCATGGAAGGGAACAAGTAACAGCTTAGAGCTTATTTCTATTTCTTACCTGTAAGATTTGTGTGACTGAAAGAAGAAGTTATGGAGCAAGTCTTGCCTTTCAGAAATTTGTCTAAAGACCTCCTCTTTTTTTTTGGCAGTTTTATGTTGAGTGTTTACTGTAAACACCAGAAGTATCTATAGCTGAGTTCATAGAAAGTACTGGTTTTGGTTCAGGATGGACAGACACTGAATGTTTGCTGCTGAAAGCAGACCACAGCAGAATCATCACCTGCATTATGCAGATTTCCTCATTTGATAACATGGCAATCTTTTCCATGATTACAATATTAAAATTCTTGAAACTAGGTTTTACCCTTGAAATGCATGCCAGCGCAGCAATTAAGTAATTCCTATCTCAGTTTTAAGAGTAATTTATAGGGAGATCCTCCTGAGTTAAATCATCTTTTGTGAAAGATTGCAATGAAAATGTCTGTCTTCACTGTGATCAGACAGCTTGGCTCTGCACAGCTGCATTTCATCAAAGGTGACTTCATGCTATGACTTGCTGACAGCAGCCTGGGTCCTGTCCCGTAGCTGTACAATTAGCTTATCAGGAGATGGGAAAATAATATAAATATTCAGTGATGAATTTAGCACTGACATATTGCAAAACACAGATGCTGAATTTCAAAACTGTGAAATGAACGGTTCACAGGGTCTGATATTACCCCCAACATTAAGAACATGGTTTGGTTTATTTCTGAATGAAAATATCTTTCTCCATTTTCAGCATCTCCCTCAGTGTGGGAAGCACTGACCATGTCCATCCTGAGCACCTAAAAGTTGTGGGGGAGCCTTGTCCTAACAGGAGTGTCGGAGTGTTGTGATTCTAATCTCTCGTTCAGCTGGATGCCTTTCCAAAGGCCTAATCCTGGCTGGTCTTCATCCACAGAGAAGCTGTAATGTGTGGGCAGCTGTGAGTGTGTCAGGGCTGCTCATCAGAGCAGCTGCCTCTGTGCGGAGTAGTCAGGGGTCGGCTTTGAGAGGTGAAAGGCTCAGCAATATCAAACCTCCAGATTTTGGTACAGCCAAATAGAAGCAGGTGGTGGAAAAGTTGAGGTTTTAGAAACTCAGAGTAAAAAGTGGAAAAGTGGTGGAGGTGGGGAAGATGAAGCACCTCACCTTCCTGGGGGCTTTGAGGAGTGGCTTTAGAGCTGGGCAGCTGATGGTGGGGCTGGTGCTGGGGAAGGGACAGGGAGCTCAGGGGATCAGCAGGACACACAACACCACCGTGCAGGGAGCTCTGCAGAGCCAAAACCAGCACCTGAGCCAAGCTGGGCAGCAAGCAAAGGTGGGGAAGGACTCTGGCAGCACAAACACAGGAGCTGTGCCATGCCAGGGGCTCGTCCTCCTGCAGAGGGTGACCCTCACTGCTGTGCTGCAGAGCAGGGCTGTGCTGGAGGCTGCTCCCCCTTTGCAAGCTCTGGTGGCTCTGAGCATTTTACACCAGTGTGAGGTGCTGAACACGGTGCTAGTGTTGAATATGTCCCCTAGCATCAATAGGTACTAACATATTCTGTCACTGCTTTCTGGGCCGTTAATGCATTTGCCTTCCTTCCCCTCCCCAAAGAGCAGAGGATGAGGATCATGCCCTTAAACCAGAGTGTGTGTGCTTGAGGCTTGTGGGTAGGAGGGGAATATGAGCGTCAAGTGACACACTGAGGCCAGTGAGTGTTCCCTGGCTAAGTAAAAGGACAAACCAAGCCCCACGAACTTCCCTTTGCAGTCACTGGGAATGACTTCTCCCAACGAAAGCTGGCCCATGGAGTTGATTCCCCCATGGCACCAGCAGGTAGCCTTCAAGCTGTCATCCTGGGCATTAATTAAAGCTCTCTGAGCTGTTTTCCACAGCTTGCTGTAAAACACCCTCCAAACCTGGAGTTTGGCAGCTGATGAAGAATTTGGGGGGCCAGTACTTGGCTGCATATTCTCAAGTGTGGTTAGTGGAGCAGGTGAAGAAGAGGAGGTGATTGTCAGGCAGGGGTGCCTGAAGCCTTTGTCTCAGTTTAATTGCCACGGCAGGAGGATGCCATGGGGGTTGCCAGAGGGTTTAGTGGCTTATGTAAATAATTTCATGCTTCAACTGGGTTGCAGTTGCTTTTAAAAACCCGTGCTATGGCCCAAAAGCTGGCTGTGACCCCCTAGCAGTGAGCACAGTGCCCTGAGACACCACGCACACTGGGCTCCTGCACCTCAGGCTCAGGAAAATATTGGACAACTTTGCCCTTAAAAGAAAACCAATAATAAAAACCCCACCATAGTTTAGGTGCAGTTTTGCATTGAAGAGAGGTTTTTAACACAGGGTGAGATCCGTTGTCCTTCAGAAGCTGGTTTTGTTTACCTCAGTCAGTGCTAAAATATTCATTAAAGACAGCAGAACTGCTTTGTATTATGCAAAGAAACTTCATATTAAGTGTTGTCTGTGTGTGTTCAGCATATGAATACATTATATTCCTAATGCTGAGACACTGCAAATAGTTGTCTTGAAAAAGGATCCCTACAACTTTCTAAAATATGTGTTTGATTAAAAAAAACCCCAACCTCGGGGATATATCAGAGCTCTGGATAATTTTTATATGAAAGACTGGACAAAACTTCCTCCCAAAGTTATTCAGGAGGAGTAAATTGATCTAAGCAGAAAATGTGAGATGGACAAAACCATCCAGCTTCTGTAACTTTTCCAATAGTTGCTGTCTCTTGTTGCATTTACAGGCAGCCCCGTGTGTGTTCTGATTTTGCTTTTGTGTAATAGGGCCCTCCCTGCTGGGCTGGGTCTCCCCAAATGTGCTCCCCAGGCAGCACCTTGGTTGCAGTCTTCCAACGTGAAGGAATGCCAGGAATGCCATTCTGGTGGCATTAGTCAGATTTTTCACTGAAGCAAATTAAAAATGCTTTGCAAAATGCACAGAAATGGTTTCTAATCCTCGGCCTAAGAAGCTAGGGAATTCCAAATTAAAACTGGCTTTGGAGACGTGTGTTGGTAAATGGCAGATGGAGCTGATGCCCTCCCACCCCATTCTTGTGTCCCACTGGCAGTGTATTTCTTGGAGCCTTTGTAGGAAAATATGTCTGATCTGCAATACATCACATTATTAGGGTGTTTTTCTCCACCAGATTGTCATAATATTTTAGGAAGTTTGTGTTGATTTTGTTGTCAGGAAATGAAAGTGAGATTCATGAGTGAGTACAAACTAATTGGGCATAGAGATAAATCTGGTTTCTTTAACAACAACAGTCTTAACTCTGGAGTAACTGAGTGTAGCTGACTCCTCATAATCCACTTTGGTTGTTGAACAGAAGAGCAGAGCAGCACTTCTGCAAACTTATAACAGTATCTAATAATTTCTGAAAGAGGAGTGAAAAAGAGATGACCTGATAGCCACTTAATAAGGCAATTTTTAGTCCAAATATTGTTTTTCCCTTGTAACTATCCCATTCGAGTTCCCTAATTTGAGTCTTCTTACTGTTCTAAGAGACACTTAGTTATTAATACCATTATGAGATGAGACTGTGGTGAAAATGTCCCAACCATTTTTATTCATCAAGTGTCCTGAGCATATTCTTCTGCCTTTTGTCATAATCTTCTACAGAGCTACTTGCAAGTGAGCACTTTGCTACTCCCCAACTGCTGTAACTCAATGTGATGGCTTTAAATAATGGAAACCCCTAAGAGATGATGGAGTTAAACAAATTCCAGAGGAAATAGGTGGAAAATATTATTTGGAGCAGACACAGATCTTAGTTTTGGTTTTACCTGTCCATTGCTGCATTAAAAAATATTCCTGTTATGGTCCAAACCAACAAAATATAAAACTCCTGAAGGGAAATTTCCTTACTCATGCCTGAGGGATGAATCAGTGTTGCTCCTTTCCATACATCCTATTAAACAGAATATCATTTATTGTGTCTTTTATGTGGGGACTTTTAAACGTGCTCGATGGCATTTAGTTTTCATTGCTGCTGGGGTCAGCCAGAGTGACGGAGCAGGGAGGCTGATGGGGAGGCGAACTGGGGTCAGCACAAGCCTGGCTGGTGCTTGCAGTGCCCTGGCACACGTGCTGTGGGTGAGAGGGCACTCACTGCAGCTCTGCAGCCGCTCTTGTGCTCCTGGTCAGGGCAAAACCTCGGTGGGGAAAGCTCAGGGGATGCAGGTCCCGTCTGTGATCTCAGGAATGATCTCTCCGTGGCTGTGGTCACCTGCCTGCCCTCCTCAGGGCATCCAGGCAGCCCGGGGGGCACACGGGGCTTGTTCTGGCTCTGCAGACGGACAGACAGAACGGGAGGGCTCAGTGGTGGGTCTGGAGGGACCTTTCTTGTCTTCTCCATCCACAAACCCCGGTGGCTGAGTGGCTGCTGAGTGGCTGTGCTCAGCTCAGCCTGGCCTGGCAGCAGGGCCAGGGAGTGTGCCCCTGGCAGAGGGGCCAGGGGATGTGCCTCTGGCAGAGGGGCCAGGGGATGTGCCTCTGGCAGAGGGGCCAGGGGATGTGCCCCTGGCAGAGGGGCCAGGGGATGTGCCTCTGGCAGAGGGGCCAGGGAATGTGCCCCTGGTGCTGCTGGATGAGGCAGGGGCACCGTGCCAGGGCAGAGCCTGGCACTCTGCGTGCACTCACAGGCAGGGGTGAGCGGCTGTGATTTGTGCTCTGCAGTGCTGTGTGTACAGGGATTTTGGTGGAGAGAAGAGGGACCAGAGCAGGTGAGATGTCTGAGACAAAAGTCTGTGCTGAAGCCGGGTGCATCCTTTGCTGCATCAGGGGCCAAAAGCAGGAGCACATGTGCTTAGCTGTGAGGGATGCTGGTCCTCTGCTCCTCCAGAGATTGCCTGTGGGATTGAGGAAAGGAGGCTAAGCAGCCTCCCCACCTGGTCTCTGCCTGTGTCTGCACTCACCGCCTGACCCATGAGGTGGGTGTAAAAGCATTTAATAAAACTCTTTACTTAGAAGGGGAAAAAAGGAACCAATGCACAAAGGAAGATGGTTGAAGGAAACTGTCTCCAGTCTCTCTAGGATTTCTGCTAGAATTAGCACGGAATTATTAATTGGTATTTTGGGAGAGGTAATAAAATTTCAGCGACTAAAATTAAAACCTTATCTCTTTGGCAACAGAAACATAAGACTACAGACGCTATATTGGGAAATGCTGTCCGTGTTCTCCAAGTTCAAGTGGCCTCTCAGTGTAGGAACACTTGCCAGCTCCAGTACTGAAATTTCCAGCAGATATTTTGTTTCTGATAAATCTGAATGCTTTTCTCCCATGGCTGAAGGGTTACAGGAGGCTTTGCTGGCTCCATAGGGCTGACAAGGTCCTGGAAAAGCAGAAGGAGCCCTCGGGGAGGGTGGAAAAGGGGCTATTTCTCACCAGAGTGATGTATAGTTTTAAGATCTGATGGAGTATTTCAAGGTGTCAGCCCATTCCCCAGTGCATAACGGCGGTAATTGTATTTACAGTTATGTGTAACCAGATCTGCACGGTCCCATCGGAGATGAGGAGACTGATGTGGTGTGGCTGCCACAGGCAGAGAGGTGGGAGGTGCTGCGGGGAAGCTGCAGGGCCTGCTTGAGCTTTGTAGCTGTGAAGTCTGCTGATGGTATCCTTGAGTGATGATAAAATCAAGGAGAGCCTAAACACCGTTTTTCTAAATAAAGTGCCCATGGTATGTGCAAGAGAAGCCTAAACAGAACTGCCTTTCTTTAGCTCTGATAGGGGAAGGACGGGTTTTGTTTGCTCTCTTGATATTTTACGATCCACACGTTAATTCCAAGCTTTGCCACAAGCTCTGATAAATTTTACTTTTATTAGAAACTTCCCTTTTTAGCTCTTCTCTCGCGCATTCACAAAGTCAGTGGTTTATAGACACAGCCTGAAGCAGTTTCTGCAGCTTCCCAGCGTGTCTGCCAGAGAGAGCCAGCACAGGTACTGCAGGCACAGCCTTTCCCCCTGGTGCAGGGCTGCTGGCCGTGCTCCAGCCCTGCCCTGAGAGGCAGCTCCATCCCTCTGGCTGTCTCTTTCCCGTGCTGATGCTCAGGTTGGCTTCCCCTTCCATCTCTGCCCCAGCCCATCTGTCCCTGCTCCCCTCGGTGAGCATTTAACATCCCCCTTGTGTTCTCTTGCTCTCTCTGGAGGCACCTTTCAGCACACAGCAATGAATCTGGACCTTCAGTTCACTTCTGTGTCTTGGCACCTTTGAGTCTGATTTTGTGGTTGAGGTAGTGTGTAGGAGATACTGATCCTGGCCAGGTATTTGACCCAAATATCCTAAAACTCAACACCAGGCAGCCCCTGGCTATGTGTTTATGGACTGGGGGGCTGGGTCAGCTCACAGCATCAGTAAGTTGGTGTGGCTGCTCTTCCCTGAGGTGGGTGCAGGTCCCCACCAGATGAGTGTCCATCAGCCTGGCTCAGGCAAAGCTGGTTTTTCTGTACTGCTCCCAAAAGGAGCCTGAAGCAAGCAGCTCAGCCATACAGCACCAGGGGAAATGAAGGCACTCTATCCTTCCCCAAGCAATTTTGGTCTTGCCAAGTACTCTGCTTTCTGGGAAAATGAGTATTTCCTGAGCTGGAGAACAGAGGTGAGGTGCCGTTCTGGAAAGGGTTTCTTGCACCTTTTTTTTCTGCTTATTTTCAACTGAGTATTTTACCTAAAATCCAGAGAGCTGGTACCAGTGCTTTTCACCGAGGAGAGATCTCTCCTGATATTAATATTCCATGGAGCTACTGGAACACTCCCTGTGCATGGCCCTATAAGGAATGGTGAGGTTCTCATTGCTGAAGATGAGGGATTTTCCCACAGGATATATATGCTCCTGTATCATGTGCAGTGTCTTGTGGACATCTTTGGTCTGGTTGTTTGCAACCTTCTGTCCTGGAGGAAACTGCACTTCTGCAGTGGTAGAGTTATACAAAAATAATGTGCTTTGGATGTCTTCAGTCAGAAAGACACGAGAGGCCATGCCATGAATATTACTGAGACACCAGCTTGGAACCTGGAGTGCTCCTTGCTTCGGAGAGTTATTCAGGTGGTTTTTCTGTGGCTGCAGTGATGGATGCTGCAAGGGGAAAAATAGCCTTCCAACTTCATGTCCAGTTCCTTGAATGAGAAGGGTAAAGAGCATTTATAAATGCTCCTGGAATTCTGAGAGAGGAGAGAGGTTTGAAGGACTGTGGGTACATCTGTCCTTTAATAGAAAACTGAGGTGTAAATCACAGTTGGATGGGAGCCTGCTGGAGTTGTTCCCCACTGGCTCCCCCTCGCCATGAAAGGACTCTCAGCGGGTCTTGCTCCTCTCCCTCTGCTCTGTGTTCTGTGGAACTCTTTTCTCTGTAAATTGAAAATGGGGCATCTGTAATGTGGAGACATTCTGGCAGGCAGGGTGTCAGCAAATCTGTGTGTGATGCTCTTGTAATGATGTTTTCTAGTGGCTGCAGCTTTTGTCAAACGAGCAGGGACATCCCTCCACGGTAATATTCCATAAATACACGATACAGCCAAATCACCGGGCAGTGCAGCACATGGGCTGAACAGGATTTGGCCTAGAGTTGAGCATGCAATTTATGATAGCTCTTTCCCAGGCCATCCTTACTTTGCTTTTATGAGCCTCAGAATGACTGGGAGAAAGTGTTTGCTTCCAGTGGCCCCTCTTGCTTGGTGGTGCTTTGGCTTCTGGTTTTGTGCAAACGTTGCTGTGTTGGTTCTCATCATCTTCGTACCCTTGGCACCCCGTTTTGTTCTCATTATACAGGATGTTCATGATGTGCTGTGCAGTCTGGATGAGTTCTCCTCGGGTCTCCTTTTGCCATATGTCGAATGGCAGATAAGCAGTATGCAGCTTGTTATCTCAACAGAGAGGCTGGAGCCAGGGTAACCTGCGTTAGCTGGGTCTGAAGCATCCCTGCAAGGTTTTGGTTTGCTTAATG